>VXCM01001537.1:0-148258 GCA_014773175.1 Lucifuga dentata | reverse complement strand
TGGAAGTGGCTCGTAACTGGAGAGCTGCTGTGTAGTCCGATGTTAATCAAGTCTTGCCTGCTGTATGAGAACTGAGCGCGACACAGCTCGCCAAAAAGTGACAAAAAACAAAACAGGAGACAAACTAAAACGCACAACACGGGAGAGCTAAGAGCCGCTGCACACTCGCGCGCCGCCATCTTAGATAGATTTCCTGATTTCTATAAACAATTTTCCATGAGAATATTTTATTTGTCATTGTTTTGTCTTAAATTAGATGGTGGTAGTTAGATCACATCATGTAGGATGGACACTAAGTGGATTCTGTATATGAGACAGACAGACAGGTCCACTAAAAAGACCCAACTGGAATGTCAAATACAATGTACATTTACATGCACACTATACTCTTGACGTTTTTGTCTGTGTTGCGATTAAAGCAAAAATGAGACTAGGGAAGAAACTTGGATGGAATTAATAGGATTTTGCCATTTGCTGAATAATACATGTGGTGTTGCTTAATCAAACTATGAAGGAGAGTCCCCCAGATGAGGAAATGAATGTGGAGAATGCTAACTCCAATTACAAAGTATACATGCCTGCTAAGAGAATCTAGGTCTGTTACTAGGAGTAAGCATACAATGATTTAAGCATAACTCAGTTTAAATATGGCATTGACATGAGATTTGGAAAAAAAAAAAAAAACATTAATTGCCTTAATCAGAGTATAACAAAAGTTTTCACATGCATGCAAACATATTGACAGAGAGATCAGTTATGAGGGAGTCACAAAGAGAACACTTGCACAAAAATTTTGCAAACGTACAGCAATTAGCCAAAAGCAAGTCAGCAGTAAGCCAAATATGTTAAGTCTGTCTGGACTGACATACTGACTATTCTTCTTGTGTAATTATTGTGGCACTGCACCTTCCATGTACCAGTGTGTGGATCAAATCTCTCTTATACTAGTGTCAATCATTTAAAATGCAGAACTATAAAGCAGAGATAGGTTCCTTTGTGGATTTATAATGTCAGTATCGCTTTTGACACCAGAGGAAGCAGCTCATTAATATGCCTATAAGGCTGGGTGATAAATCAATTAATTCGATTTTACATTTTGGCATAATGTGTAAAATGACTGAATCGCCAAATCAATTGTTTTGTTTTTTTTTAAACCTAGTATTCAACTATTTTTAACGGGAAATGAGGCAGTAAGTCACTCCCCATCCGACAAGCCCGTCCATCACGTTCCTTGATACCAGGCCCACGAAGCTTTCAGCAAGTCAGACACGCTATCAAGATGGCAAGAAACACTTCGGCTGAAGATGAGCTCATTTCTAAGACAGGAAATGTCACGTTGGTGATGTGGAAGTGCTTCAGTTTTGCGCTTCACGACATCTAGCAAACCAAAGTGGTATATAAAGTTTGTAGGAGCTGTAGTTATTAAAAAATGCAGCGCTACAAATTTATTCCAGCATCTGCAACAGAAAAACGCAGTGGAGTGGCAGCAATGCGTGACAATGTGAGATGCAGATCTGCAGTCGCAACACGCCAGCAAAAAAGCAAATGACTTAACTGCATCATTTTCCAGTGTCATTGCATATGGTAAGAGGGTCTTCACGGGTAGGAATATTGTAATATGCCACAGAGGTTCAAGCCAGAGGCAGCAGACAGGCTGGTGTTCCTTGCAAGGAACCTATAAATTGCTATAAAAATCTTTTATTTTGCAAGTTTGTTTTTTTTTTTTTTAAAGAAAGCCCTACATTTTTATTTAAAAGTATCATAATTTGTTATTATTTTAATAAAGAAAATCTCAACTTTGGGCCTATCAGAGCAATTTTAAATGACAGAATAGAGCAACAATCATTTGTTGGAATTATGTGTAAATAACATCACTGGCATCCAAAATATTGCATGTAGTACAGTAGAGCTTAGTCCCCTCCCAATTTCATGGCATGTGCTCCATTGCTTTGTATAAATATTACCAAACAAAACAAAACAAAACAAAACAAAACAAAAAAAAAAAAAAAAANAAAAAAAAAAAAAAAAAATCTAAAAATACCACTTTTCTTTTGTAATAAATGACAACAAACTGTAACATCAGAGTTTAGCTGTTGCCATATGAAGATGTGAAAGTGAAAAATGTAAAATTTGTAACAAATATTTCTTTATTTTGTATGACGACTGCTACTGAGGGTGAACAAAATGACAAAGATGGACACATCCACAAAAATTCATTGCAGCATTTCAGACTGAATTTCCATTCATGCTGGGACCACAAGTGTCTAGCACATTTAAACAAATAGTGCTTGTAGAGAGAAGGGGAGGATTTTTGCCTGCAGGTAGCAAAGGCACTGGTGGATGAACAGGAGGCCTGTCACACTGGAGCTTTTCTCCTCTGCCTGTCTGCAAGGATTAACCTTTCTTTATCCCTGCCTGCACTGAGAAAGCTTCCGCAGAAAAACGAGTGCCTGGAAGCACTGGGAACATTGGGAGCCCTGGCAGTCCATTTTCAGGCCTTCACCACCTTAACTCATCTGGACAACGTATTTTGTAGGTGTATTTCAAATGCCTGTTAGATACCATGGCTGATTTGTAACAGCTTTCCGTTTATCTATCTTTTGACTGAGCTAATCCTACAAAATAATATGGCATTGTGGATGATCTGCTGTGCTACAGTTGTACCATTATTGTTAAACATTAAAAGCAGAATAAGTGTGGATAGTAAGTACACACAATGCAGTATAAATAATAAGGATTTGAGCCCAAACTTTTTAAATCTTTGTTAAAAACAAATGCTCAATCAAACAAAAATGCACATTAGGTAGATACTACAGTTCTGAGGAATTCTTTATAACAAATGAACTGGGCATGTGCAGAAGACAATTCTAGAGCCACACGTCTTTTAGCTCTGCTCTGCTCTCTGGCCTATTAAGCTCTGATTTATGGCTTCATAACTGTAATTGCTGAAGGGCAGCTGCTCCATTGCACGATCCAACCTAGTTTCCAGGGCGTCAACTGCATCACCTGCTGTTCCGCATGGAATTCGACATCGCAGGTAGCAGAATCCTGATAAATAACATCAGCTTTATCGTGGTTGCAGTCAAGAAAACCACAGCAAGAGATCATCCAAAGTGAAGACAAATCACCAGAGTGTCTTTCTTCATTTCAGGTAATTTATCAAATATGAACCCTGGACCCCCTACATGAACCTCGTAATTTAGAGAAGTAATTAATAAGATTACTGGATGCATCCTAACAGCAGCCGGATAGAGGAGGTGGCTGCCTGTAGCGTGCCGTCATCCTGAAACAGATGTACATTAAGGAATATCTAAGACCTTGTTTGTGATTAAGTTTTCTTTACCTTCAAGACTGCTGGCAATTTAACAGCCTGCCTGCTTTAAAACACTTTCCTTGTTTTGCATTTCAAATGCAATCATGGATAATTCTGACACATTTTATATGAGTGACAGCATGAAGGTGGAGTAATGACTGCAAAACAGCAGTTCATCATGTTGTCATTTCATATTCCAAATTAAAGATGCCATCCAGGGATACAGTGTGTGCCAGTTTAAATTTTGGGTGTATTGATGTACTGTGTATGTTTTCCTGGGCAGTTTTAAAACAGTACAATGGTTTAGAGTTTAAAATGAATCAAATGACTCCAGGTCATTTAAAGCAGTTGCTAGTGCTGTCAGTTCCATTTATAATCAACAACCAAATCTACAGTTCACTGAAACTTTCGGCTACATTTATTATTATTAGCTTATTATTTAAGTTTGATGATGCAATGTTTTTCATATATCAAATACTTTTGAGATATTTGAGCAATTCAACCAAAATCAAGCTACTGCACATAGAAATCTTTGACTGATGTAGTAATCTGTTTGCTCAACTATAAAAGTTATCTTCAATGTGTCAATCACACAGGCAATCACATTCTATTGTTACAAAGGTCCTAGAGCAGCTGCAGTGAATACCTAACTTAAAGTGGATGCTGTATTTGTATCCAAAATGCAAAACCCCTTACTGTGTGCATTTTTACTAATGCATTTCACCTTTGAAACATTCATGATATGCATTTTAGTTTTAAATGGCAATGTGCTCAATAGTGTAAAAAAAAAAAACTCATGACAACATGCAATTTATAGGTGACTAACTGCAATTAAGCTTTTAGTTCTCAAAGTGATGAACTGCAATATTTAAAAGCACGTTTAAAACATGTAACCTGGATAATCAATTTTTAAATTAAATCAGTGCATATAAATTTTGCTGAAACTATTAGAATTCCTCTACCTACTCTAGCAAAAACTGTGTGTTATGCATGACTGTTGATGTAGTGATGCCAGACAACATAATTAATCACTTCACACAGGCTGACAAAAACAAAAGCTCATAACCTACACAGGGGAACAAAAACATGAGGATATCTTATCCAGAATTCTGGAAAAATTATGACAGAAGTTATTGATCACTGGCAGAATTGTGACAATACACTGCAGTGTTTTCGGGAACAATAAAAATCATCATCCTTTCCACACACATTATGTTACAATCAGCTGTGGGTAGAATGCCAAAAAACTGAAGTGTAAATGTTTTCATAAACAGAAAAGATAGAATTTAGCTATTTAACAGACACTGGAAATATAACACTTAATCTCCAAAAGCAGTACTGTTGGATTTTCTTTCCTAGCAAATAAGATTTTGATTCCTCAGATCCACACTGGTGATGGGAGTAATGTAATAGCAGCAGGATTCTAACTGGGTCACACATCATGAAAGCCTAAATGACTAACAGGTCTATGTGATTTTTTGCATTCTGTTGAAATGGGGAAAAATATATAAAGAGCTTCGGGAATGTAATACATCTTATCTATTGATTCTTAGACATTGGGGCCTTGTGTTTAAACAATCATTGATTTCTTTCCTCACCATTTCTGGAATCATTGATTTGAGCACATCAGTAGCTGCTATTGTACAGTTCTAACCAAAATGTCATTATAGTCAAAACAAAAAAAGGGAAGGAAAAAAAAAAGAAAAAGCTGTATTAAACTCAAAATACTGGATATGCTTGATGTGTGAATGTTTGCCAATATAAAAAGGAGTCAAAACAATACGTTTAAATGTGCCTATAACTGAGCCTGAAAACTGCACTGTGCTGCATTTGTTTATTCATTGCATTTTACTCAATTTTTTCTATGCTCTTTTAAAATAATTTTATTATTTTGATTATGTTCTGCTTAACTTTAATGTTTATATTTATGTCTATGGAAAGCACTTTGAATTACCCTTGTGTATGAAATGTGCTGTATAAATAAATTTGTCTTGCCAAGTAGCATAACTTATCCATATGTTAACCACAGGAGATCTGAAAAATACTCACGGGGTATTTTTGAAAAGACAAACAGGTACGACGTCGTCTTTAAATAAAGACAATATCAGTCACAGTGGAGACCTCTGACAGTTCACCATAATAATGTATATAATTGGATTGTACCATCTTCATTGAATATATGTGGAAAAAACAAGTAAGTGGCATCACTCAAGAGATTTAATTGATTGTGCAATTTATGTTTCAGCTCTGCTATGCATACAGATGTGGTTGAAAGAAATGGCTCCCTTGAATTTTATTCAAATATCACATCACTGGTCCTCAAAAGTGTTGGAATTACAAGAGCTTCTCATATACAGCATATGACTTCAGTGTGAATATATATATTGGTTAATCTTTAAACCCCTAAAAGATAGCAGTGATTGTATTTTAGCTATCAGGAACAGATGGAGTCAATGAGGAGGAGTTAGCATCATGCTACTGTGATGCATGTTTTGCTTCTGGAGTAGTATTGCTCACCAATTGTGGACCAAAGCCACAATAAACCTACTAGCCAACTGCTGCATTATGTTTCCTTCTGTTCTCGCTTCTGCTCTCCATGCGATGCTGCTACAACTACTAGCACTCCAGCAAAAAGAATATACATGCCAAAGAAGGACAGTGTTAACAAAGATCTGGATTTTGCTCTAAGTCAGTCTGCTCTAATTCATTCTTTGGACTGGTGTTGACTTAAATTTAAATTCCAAAAGAAACTTTTGGAATGCGTACAAAATTTTCTATCTAAAAGGATGTTCTTGCATGTTTGCTGAGGGGTTCTGGCAAGATGTAATTAGCCATGTGCGCAATATTCCACAATGATATTCTTCCCATACCCGTACTTTGCAAGGCCATCATATTAAGGTATAATCAAAATTGTGAGTTGAATAAGAAATGCAACCCAATTTTTTACATGTCACAGGGTTTTGCCAGAGATTTCTCCTCCAATGGCAACATTAACATGGTATGGCCTGAAAATGCTATTTTAATTAGTTATTGGGGATGTTCATGGTTGGTTTGGCATTACAAACAGGCTCTGAGGAAACGAAATTTAATAGTGGAATTCAGATTACACTGGCCTAAAGTTTAACGCTTCACTTTGGAAGAACAATTATTGAGGATCTGCTGTGACTTTTGAACTGGTAAGCACATGAATGTGAGCCAAACACAACAACAAATACTCTTTAATTGGTTGTTTTAACATCAAAGTCTGATAGAAAGTCTTGTGTGGGATTTGGCAAAGTTCATTAAAACTCTAAATGTTAAGTAAAGTGAGCAAAAAAGTAAGAAATGTTAAATAAAATAAATGCTATCTCATAGAACTCAATTCATATTTCCATGATACATGAAAGTAGATTTTATCATATCCTACCTCAGAATGAATAATTGATTTACATGATGCTAATAAAATGTGACCGTTCCCTGAGCTGTGTTTTATGAAATCATGCATGCTGGCTCTGAATTGATGAGTATATGCAATTTTTTTCTTTTGGGACAATCATAATGCCATGTTTCTACATAGCCTAGATATGCTTATTTTGGTAAGACTAAATGCACAAGAACTCTAGAGAGAGTATGAACAGTCAACAATGACCTACTGTAATATAATGAACCAGATGGGCATGCCTCATTGTGTCAAACAGCTTATTTGTTTCTTTACATGGGGTTAACAAAAAAAAAAAAAAANAAAAAAAAAAAAAAAAGGAAAGTATTATAAAAAAGTATACATACTTTTGAACCAGGAAAGCGGTGACTCATACAAAACAGTTATGTGCATTGCCAATGTAGGTCTGATACTGGATGCAAATATCAGTAGAACGTAAAAATAAGAAATATAGTACAACGATACTGGAATTAAATAGGGTTTATCATAGGTAAGTACTAATATATCAAATACTAATAATTTTCCATAGGAACACATGCTTGTTAATATATTGCCTGTAAAGCCAATTTAAACAAGAAAGTTTTCGATCTTTTTCATTTTTCTGCTAATGAGTAGGGATGCTGTGATCAGGCTTTTTAGGGTCAACACCAACCACACAAACAAGAACCTATTGGTGACTTGACTGGCTAATTAGAGATTTTTCTTTTTCAGAAAGCTCCTGTATTATCATACCCTGTAAAAGTAAATCATGGCAAAGTGTTACCTTGTGACACATTACCGCATATACTCGATTATAAGCCGATCTTGACTATAAGCTGACCCCCCCCGATTTTGACCTGCAAATTTAGCTTTTTACAGAAACCCGCATACAAGCCGACCCCCCAAAGTTGCTCCATCAATTTATTTGTTTAGCAAATTACCTTTTTTTTTTTTGGGTATGGCCATAGAATTCCTGTGATTTTCTGAAAATAATCCACGTAACAGTACCGGTAAACAGCTGACGAACTAATGTCAGCTAACTAGCATTAGCTTACTTTAAGTTTTCCAGACTCCTCTTCCTCTTCTGAATCGCCAGACAGTTCAACGATGCAGTGATGAAGGTAAGGAAAGCTTTACAAATGAACTTTAATTATCATGGCGCTTATTTAGCATATTTAGCTGTGTAATTATGGTGAGGTTTTTTTTTAAGAATCTCACCCATTACATGGTTTTCGGTAATTATCCTGTACCTGAGTCAATGCGGGTCTGTCTACGTGCTGGACATCAGTACAGAGTTTTGGAATTCCCTCAGCCAACCCCCTGATGTTGTTCAATCAATTTATTAGCTTACCAAATTACCTGTTTTTCTGGGTATTGTCATAGTATCCCTCTGATTTTCTGAAAATAATCCATGTACCAGTTGTGGCGGCTGTTTTAAACTTCAACGCTTTAATGGTTCCTGATGCATATTGGAATGATAACATCACGATCTTGTTCTATTCATGGATTATTTATTTTCAAAATCAAAACAACAAAACATGATGTGAGGTGATGTCAAAAATTAAACCGCTGCCCCGTTCCTCCCCCTGAGTGTCTATAGAGACCTCCGTGACAGAGCCAGCATGTATCGTAGCCGGATCATAGCCGGCACTTCACGGAGCTGGCTCTGTTCAATCAGTATATTACAACATAATAACTTATTTGATTTCACTTTTCCCAAATTAAATATTTTAAACATTTGATAATTAACCANACATAATAACTTATTTGATTTCACTTTTCCCAAATTAAATATTTTAAACATTTGATAATTAACCAAGGAATGGCTCTAACACCAGTACCGGTAAACATATTTATTTCAGCAGCTGATTACGTTAGCACTTACTGGTCTCGCAAAATGTGCTTAATGAGATGTTTTGTTAGCATATACAGTATCTCATTATAAGGTATAAGACTTAAATTATTTTCCATGGGTAGTGGTAATTGGTAGTATTTCCATGCCTGGAAATTTCGATCTGATTTGAATTACTCGACTGTAAGCCGATCCCTGATCTGCATTGTGAAATTTGGTTAAAAAAAAACTCGGCTTATACTCGAGTATATACGGTACTTTAAAATACTTACATATTAATAGAGAAAGCAGCTCGGATGATCTCAGAAGACTATGTAAAAGTGTTCTGAAGATATGTCGAACCACAGCTGAGATCAGATTCTGGACAAAATCAGTGTTTTACAGCAGAGAAAAGGTGTTAATTCAGACACTGAATTTTATAAGCTCCCAAAAACATTTGACAAGCAAGGTCTTCATCAAGCAAACACATCTTTGAAGACAAATGACAAAACCTAGCCAGGAGAAGAACCACAGTTGTTGACAATTTAGTGGCCTTCTGACATAAAGCTATAGTCACATCAAAAAACTTGGCACAGTGAATTTAATTTGCACATCTAACTACAAAGACAAAATCTCTATCTGTGAAACCAATATCTCTAGAACCCAGCACTGTATGAAGTTGAAATTCGCCAGTTTCATTGCTCAGGACCCAAGGACATGCAGCGTTGTGTGTGAAGTTGTTTGGATGAGTGGCTCTCGAATTGAGCTGTGTCAGTAAAAAGTAGACCACGTGGCAGGATACGCTCCAGGCACAGCAGCATATGCTCCAGTCCAGTAAAATGGTCTCAACCCAACCCCGTACAGCAAACACAACTAGCTCATGAGAAAGTGCAGAACAAAATTATGGCAGGCTGCGGCAGATGCCATTAAGCTTGGCCTGGCCCATTCCAAATAGGAACATTTTGAATGGGCACTGTAAACAAAGTTTACAGTTCAGATCACGAGGACATGCACAACAAAATTATGGCAGGCTGCAACGCACTCCATAAAGTCTGGCCCATTCCAAACACCCACGTTTTCAACAGGCACTGTACTAGTTGCCACAATAAGCCACCCTGCAAGATAGATAATATTTAATTGTGTGCTGGCAAGCTCATTAGCTCATCAGCTGACTTTATAAAAGACAGTTACACCATCTACTCGGTCATGTATCACAACTGAGTGCAAAGCACACCAACAGCATTTTCACTGCAGTCTTCATTTAACAACGAACTACAGTGTAAAATGGAAAATGAAATTAGCTAAAATGATAGCCATTGACAAAACTGTTGTAGAATTAACGTGCTGTTGCTGAATCATGTCTCTACTGTTGTTTTAGGCAGATTTTTATGTCTACGTAGACAGCCTGGGCAGGTAACTGTTGACGTGTATCCTGTAAAGGCATTATGTGATATTGACTGAAATCAACCTACAGTAACTTTGCCAGTGCAGTTGTTTTGCTTTGTGTTGATCCATTTCTGTAATTACAATTGCTAAGACTAAATTAGGCCAATTTTAAATGACTATTAAATCAAGGTACATGCAATCGATGTACATGCATTAATAGTTCAGTAAAATATTCATTTACTTTCACAAGCATAATTATGAGGAAAGAAATGAAGGAAAATGCTGCTGTAAAGAATCAGTATTAAATAGTACAATTTATTCTGTCTGTACTCAGTCATTTGCAGTTATTGTATGTGGTGTAATTCAAACTGATGTAATATTGAGTCAGTTGTTTTATTGTTACTGTACTTGTGGAACTACTTAGGGTTGTGTTATGGTATAACAGAGTGCTAGCAATGAATTACTGTGGTTAAAATCATTTTCAAACCAATTATTTCACAAACTTAATAAAAAGAGAAGAAGAGAGAATAAAATATTTAGATTTTTTTTTAACAAGTTCTACTGTGAGCCGTTTTAGTTTCTTACTTTTTACCTCTGCCAAGGTTTTCACCTACATCTGTAGGTTTGTTTGTTTATTTGTTTGCTAGTAGGATTACTCAAACAGTTTTAAGTTAATTATGATGAAATTTGGCAGAAGGGTGGAGCATGGTCCAGGAAAGAACCTTTTACATTTTGGTGTGGATTCCAGATTCACAGCAGATCCAGGGATTTTTTAAAATAATTTCTTAACATTGTGATATAGTGTTTATAAATTGTGTGTTTCTTCAAAAGAAATATACCATCTCAATGAAAGCAAATGAGGCAAAGTTATTACATGACTATCATACTATATATACTATATAGTATATACAGTATAGTTGTACTATGCTATACTAGACCATCAATGACAGGTCAGGGAGCATTAATGGAATTTCTGTACTTAAATAGATCCGAAACATGCAACAGCCGCAAATGTGAAGCTGAGATGATGTTGATTAGCATGCAAACATTTTTGACTAACAATTACAGAGAAATATCCAGAAAATACAGTTTATTCATTTCTTTCTCTTTAGGCCTGCACGTTATTAAAACAAGACAAATTTATGTCTACGCTTGTTCAACCTTGGTGGAGGTATGAGCTTTCATAAGTGAAAATCTAGTTTAAACTTCAGCAAGTATTAATTATTTTTATCTGCACAACATAAGAATGTTACGCTGTTGAAATATTCATGCTACATTGTCCATGTCTGAAAAAAGTACCCAGAATAAGTAAACCTCTGAATCAAGGTCTGGACAGTTCCATTTACATGCACTCCCAATAACTTCAGTGTCTACACACTCTTTAAAAAAAAAAATTCAAGCCATATTAATATTTAATAAATTTTTTTCTTCAGACCTAACAAAGTACAGCTGAATGCAAACTGCCTCAGGATCAAAATAATGTGTCAAAAACCAGCAATGAGATGCTGCTAATGTTGATGCTGAACATGTCACTACACATTACAGAGTAATCATAAGAAGGAAAGCCAGAGATGCCATTGGAAATGCTAATGTGTGAGCATGTGTTTGTACATGCATCGCTGCTCATGATGCAATCAGTGAAATTAAGCTTGGAGTCAATAGACATGATCAGTTGTCACTAATCTGACAAGCTCATTCATCACCCAATGACAGAAAGCTTTCTGTCAGCACCAGCCTCTCAATCTGCTCTGCCGTGCCGCACTGATTGAAATATGAAAGGTTTTAGTGTAGGTACTGACGCCTTATCAGCTAAAAAACAAAACTTCATTCCCAAATAATCATATTTATTCTTTCTGATAGGCTGATGATGGAAACCTGTACAAATAAAATGACAAGATAAGTTTTATTTATTAATTTAGTTATCACAGAGGTCAGTCTTGCATATTTCAGCTTTTGTTAATATGCTTTACAATAAAAGAACTTTATGAAATAAAATAGCCTCTCTGAACATTAGAAGGTCAAAATTAGAATATCAGTTACTGTGCGTTCAGTATTTGCTGAAGAAATTAATTCCTAAACTGAAACCCAAACCAGGTGATACACAGCTCTAAATAAACAATACTTATCAAATAATTTACTTACACCCCTTATATCCTAATTACCCATGTTTACTTAGGCAATAATCATTTTCAATTTCACGCCATTTTAACTTCAAGTTAATTAAAACAAGGCTGTTCATTAGCATGGTTCCAGACCCTTCCCAAGCCACTGCACCTGCACCATAATGCAATGCAAATAGGTAGCAGGGGGAAACTGACGTGCTTTCACATTTCCAGCAAGAAGTCTCCAATGACATGGTCAAAATTAGCAAAAAGAAAACAAACAAAAGATTAAAATTAACTTCAAAAGTTTTTTACAGATGGAAAAAACAATTAGGGTTTGAATAATGATTAATATAATTGTTTATTCTTATAAGGGAACAAACAAACAGTTGTATTGCACACACTTGCCAAAATAGGTTTTATTTTTCTCTGCTAAAGAACTGTGGAAATTTCACCTACATGAGAGCATAAAAATGCTCATTAGCATATTTACGGACCTTCCCTCACCACTGTTCTCATGATCTCATATAACATAATGCAAATAACAAGCACAGGAAAAATCAGATGCTTATCAACATTTTAAATGAAACAGTCTCTGCAGGGTTGTTTGTCCCATGAAAAATAACACGATTAACATATAGGCTTGACAAATGACCTTTCTGAAGGTAAAAAATAATGAGTAGAATAGTGCCCAGTATAGAATCTTTATATTGAGAAAACACATACTTGGAAGATTGTGTGATTTACTGGACCAGTAATGTTAGTTCCTCTCTCAGATACCAAGTTTTCTGCATTCCATATTACTTGGGCTATGTTTGGATATGATCATGGCTAGCACTAAACTGTTTAAAATGAACAAAAAACACAAGAAAGCTAGCTTAGCTGTAAATGAACAGAATATGTTGAGCTAAACTGTTCAATTGGGCATTTGAACTTGCAGCTGAGTGTAATGTAACTGCTCTGTCAAAGTAAGCCCAAATTCAACTGAACCACAGTTAAACCAGATAAACTATAAAGTTACCGAATGCCAAACTCAGACGACAGGACTTCAGAAATCCAAAACTTGCAGAACTGCTCAAATTATACAAAAATCTTTCCTGTAATCTTATGTCTCTATGTTGTGGTGTGCACACTACACAATTGAATGCAGACAAGCTGCAGAAATTACAAGACTATCATCTCCTGGGAGGAGATGACAGTCTGAAATTGAAGCTCATAAAGCCACATGTGAGAAGTAAAAACAAAAGAAACTGCACCAGAAGTTAAAACACAGAAGATGTTGCTGTGATTTTGCCAATATGGACATAAACAAGGAGGCGCTGCTTTCTGGTTAAGTGATGTGAGGCATTATTTTGTGTAGGAAAAAAAGAAAAAAATATGGTGGAAAGTCAGAATGTGAAGTCGCTTCCGGCTCTTCTTACTCTCACTGGCTATGTCTCTTTGCCATTCTAGGGACTTGTCAACAACCTGCACAAACTACAAGAACATCTCAGACTTGTCGCCAATAATTTCAAACATGCTTGAAAATGTCAAGACATCTGGGATGGCTCCAAAACTGGGTCAGAAGTCAGAACACTTTTTTGAACTGCACAGGCTTGTCTGTGATGGACGTGATGGACATGAGCAGACTCGACTTCAACCTGAGGTTGTTTGTCCCATAAGAGAACATGTTGTCTGGGACCAAAAAAATAACTTGTGAATGCTGTATGTTCTAAAATTTCCTCAGTACATGGTAAAATAGAAAACTAATTTCAGTTTTTCAACTTTTGCGTGCATTATTATTTCACTCATTACTAAGTCAAAAAGTTTTTATATGAAATTTATGCTTATGTGCATTTAATGCAAATTAACATCTTACTGTTAAATAATTTGCCCATACTGTAATATATAAAACAGAACTTAAAATTCTACCCCTTTTAAACTAATTTCAGCATTCATTAACTAATAATATAACAGCTCAAAACTAATGTGACGGTTGCATTTAGAATTTCATACATAGTGAAACATATTGTCTTAGAAATCTGCCATTAACAATAATTATAAAATAGATTGATCTTAAACCTCAGTTAAACAATGTGTGCAACATGAATGATTAAAGCCTCAATTACTGTGACCTCTAGATGCATGCAAGTGAATTATCCAAGAAACAGCAACAAGATTACATTTTTTTTTTTTTCTTTTCTTTGTGGTCAACACAGGTTTAAATTAATCTTAAAAAAAACTTAACCTAAGCTAATGACAGAGCATTAGCTTAGGTGTGCTCTGTCCCAGTCTCAAAGCAAAGTGATAAAAAAGGAAAGTACATCATTTTTGTGGGCTTGTCAGCTGACTAAAACAGCTGCTGCTGTGGTTGTTTATGAGTTTTCTCATGGTAGCAACTACAAACTGCAGCTACAAATGAGCTCCAGAGATGTTAACAAGTTGAGCTGTGACGTTTGGATTACTGCCTTAATTAGCAGCAAGATTTAGTTTGTGGGGGTATTTTTATTGTAAGTGGCATATTAGATGGTAATTCTGTCTTTCCACAGTGGACTGGTGCTTCCTTTACTAAGTTCATTATCAGAGTGTATTCATGGCTATTTAGCACAGGTAACAAGAGGAGCTCTGTCCAAATCATCATTCATTTTTAAAGTATACCTGCGGTCACCTGTGGTTAAGTCTATTTTACATGTAATTTAACCGATACTTCAGCACAAAGCACAAGTGCAGCTGTTACGGTAACCTGCAGGCATCATGTGCACTGATTTAGAATGGTGGTTAAACTGTTGATGGCAAATACAGTTGAGATGTTGTTTTTGCTCTTTATTATTTTTCTTTTTTGTTCTTTCATACGTTTTTTTGCTGTGCTACTAGCTCAGCATATATTCAGTATAGAGACACCAATCATACAATGCATATGAATGACGTTGCTATGACTTTTGGGACTGATAACTTTTATGGTTTTGTTGTTCTGATTTTTTTTTTCCTTACATTATTTTGGGCACACTGGGATGCATTGGGTGGACAAACCACCACTGGGTGGCAGAAAAGAACTAAGGTATCGCAAGATTCACTCGAACAACTGTATTGTAGACAAATCACCACTAGGTGGCAGGATAGACTAAGTTATAGCTAGTGTTTCTGAGTAATGTTTATTTATTTCCAAATGTCATTCATTAAACCTTTAAACAACTCATAAGACACTCATCTTTTTTAAAACAAAAATTCTAGTTCATCTTTTTAGTGACCTTTAGTTTTCAGTGTCTCTAATTTCTTCCATCCTTCACTATAATTTTTTTTTTTTAATTATTATTATTCTTTACCCTAAATATCAATCACAGATAATTCAAGGATCACTTTTTTTTTTTACATCTGCTGAGTGGCTAATTTCAGCTTTTTAGCTTCTGTTAATGCTTATCAGCAAATCCTTCAGTTAGCAACTATCACAGCACATTTCCAGCAATATGAAAACCCTCCATCAGGGGGCAGACAGATTTTCTTGATCATCAGTTTGATAAGGGTGCTGTAAATTGTTGTAATTTTATGACAACAGATTTAATTTGCTGAAAAACAGACCTGGTGAAAAAATAATTTTGTCACTGCTTGAGTTTGATAAAATACAAGGATTGTGTCTTGTTTGGGTTTTTTGTTTTTTTTGTTTTTTTTTGGGNGCTGCTCATGTGAATATTGGAGAATTGTGACTTTGAATAGACTAGACTGAACCCCACCCCAGGTTGTCCTGACAAAATTTAAAATATATTGTATGTAATGATACTGCCAGAATGAGTTCAATTAAACAAAGTCTGTCCTGGTTGAGTCCAAGTGCTATCTGTAATGTTAAACCTTTAAAAGTTCATAATACATGTAATTTGTTGTGATAAGTTTCGTTAATTGTAAACAAAACACTCAAGTGTTAATGAATAGTCTCTGAGGAGACCTCTATCTCCAGGACTGTTCCAGTCCTGGCTGAACATGTTGACAATAATGTTCACAATCACAAACAAATAAACGTAAACTGTTTATGCTGCAATGTGACGACCCCATGTCTTGCCTCCTATTTTATGTTTGTAAATTTCTACAGGTTTTGCGTTGGTTTGTATGATCAGAGTAGCCTGTGATATGCTTCTGTTGTATGTAACAGCCACGTGTGCGTGGTGTCAGTGTCTTCATTAACGAACCGAAGGAACCCTACTTCCCTCTGAGGCGAGTCTTGTTCACAGTGTGATGGGTGGGGGGGTGGTGTTCCTCTGGTGTTTCACAACCCCTGGCTTCACAGACTGTGCTTTCTGATTGATGTTTTTATAAGTAAGACCTTGCACTGCTTTCCCTCTGGGCCGTGCCTCTGCTTCCTGGCATCAATCACACATCATTTCCATTCTTGCGCCATCGCCTGACAGAAATACTGTAAAGGTGATCTATGAGTGTGTGTGTTAAGTAATTATTAAGTGTCCAGCTACGCTAATAAATCATTCACATTGTACTAACTCCCCTTCTTCTAACCTCTCTCTTTTGCCCTATTCCCCACTTGCCTCTTTACATTTTCTTTCCTGCTTTCTGAAACCGAAACAACACTGGGAAGCTGGTATAGGATGTGACCCTTTCCATCTCGCTCTCAACAATAGTGTGAATTCAGGGTATTTTTAATTGCAGTGCTGCAGCTAGAATGAGGGAGGAGGTGCCAATCGGACATGTTAGGAGGCCTTGGGCTGCTGTGATGTTAATGAGATGGCTGCCATCAATCAAGAGCTGTGGGAGATGACTGTAAATAAGGCTGTGATCATGGGAGGTGTGTGGTGACAAGCAGGCAGCCTGGCCTTCAGTACTCCCCCACATTTAAGTTATGTAAACATCTGTCGAGGTTGCAGACATTAAAGGTTGAGAGCAAAGCTGAGGCCAACACTGGAATCTGTTAGTGAACGTCCTCACACTACAGCATCAGCCTCATGGGTTTGGGGGTAACTGTGAGAGACGTGTTCTCCAAGATGCAGAGCAAAGACAGACTACAGATGATGAGGTCTGATGTGTGGACTGCATTCATCTTGTCACCTTTAGAGCTACAGTATGGTCTATGTCCTAATACTGTGGTACTATCCTTACACAGGGTGTCTAAAGGTATAAAGAAGTTAAATTTAGGTAAATTTAAGACTTTTTAAGACCTTTTTAATACCACTTTAAATGAAATTTAAGTCCAAAATAATGGTCAGTACCTTGTTTACAGTCACGTGATTTTGTGATGTCATACCTGACCTATATCTTGATTGTCTCTTACCTTTCAGGGGCGCACTTGCAGACATCATGAAAATATAAAAAACAGTGAGGCACTTCACTTCCCGAGGCAATCAGTGAGACAGCGATGATGACACTGACGTACCGTGCACTCTCACGTAGCAGCACACAGTTAGAGCCGGCTCCAGGTGACTGTGAGCTTCACCAGTAAAATTACACTTCTCAACTCCGCTTGTAAAACTGTTTTTAATGTTATTTTCAGCACACTGAAGACCTAGTGAGGTGCAGCCAGCTGGAGCCTCTGCACACTGCTGAACAAAGGTGGAAACCCTAGTCCTGCAGAACCTGAATCTGCTTAGCAACAAGTGCCTCTCAATGTACAATGTATGGTAACTATGTTAGAGCTTTCTGCCTGATCAGCGCTGTCACTCTGCTGCGCTTGCCGGTTGTGGCAGCAGCTCCATCCGATCTGATGTAAACAAGCAGTTATGCAGCAATGCCTATGTCTAAATCTTTTTTGGCCATGCAGTATGGGTCTCTGCCATCACACAAAGCATTTTTTTTTTTTTTTAAATATCTCTATCTTTTATATTCGGCTGTAAACCACCAACATATTCAGAGTACTCTCCATTGCTGCCCACCAACCATTGCCCACCCCTTCCACTCACATCTCACACTGACATCACAAAAAAAAAAAAAAAAAANAAAAAAAAAAAAAAAAAAATCAAGTGACTGTAAACAAGCTATTCTCGCAGTGACGTGACAAAAAAAAATTTATGACCTATCCAATCTGAATTTAAGACAAATTAATACTTTTTAATGCCTTTTATTAGTAAATGTGTATTTAAGACTTTTTAAGGACACCCTATGCAAGTATATATATTTAAACAAATTTGGATATAAATGTACCACTGCATGTTTATTTACATTTCAACAATTCCACATAAAAGAGGTTATAATAATGTATGGAAAACAGAGACATCAAAAACAAAACCTTATGCAGGCTGTTTTTAAAAAAATGCAATATCCGTCTAAGAAAACATAAGGATCAGAAGTACTTGACAAAACCCAGTCTGCGAACAGTTAGCCAATGTGAATGTGGTTCAGCGTATTGATCAACTAGAGACTGGTTCTGTAGCATTAAATTGCTACTGTTTCCATTTATTTGTCATATTAATGTGGGTTTAATTCTCACACAAATTCACACAAAGTGTTCAGTACACACTAATCCACTGAACTCCTTATATTTACACAATTCTTTATTGAGTTTTAATGTATTCATAACATCAATCTATCAGGTTTAACTTAACATTAAAAAAATTATAAAGCAAAGTCCCTTGGGAAGAAAGATGGGCTACATGAAACTGACTAACTGGACTGCTGCAAGACAGACTACAAACCATTACGGAACATTTTTCTTTGTTACCAGTGTTGCTGGATACACTGCCAGCAAACAGGTCAACCAGTCCACCAAGTAAATCCCATTACACCAGATGGCCAGTCCAGCCATATCGACAGATATGCACTGAGTGTTTTTAAGCTAACTCTGATCATGGGAGCATTTACATTTATTAATTTGGCAAACACTTTTATTCAAATAGATTTAGAAGTGAGCTTTAATATAAGCAAAGAGCTGCACAAACAGAAAACATCAAAAATGAGTGCCACAAAGTACCAGTGCCACTACATATATGGCCCATTTCACACTTCAGGAACCATTTACGGAACTCATAATGTTCCTACGTTTCACAACAAAGAACATGGAACTCTTACTCAAGGGTAAGTACTCTAAATGGTTCAAGGTAGAATTTGCAATACCAAACAGAGCTGATTGTTCAGACACCAGCTTACCCAAGCCCAATGAGGTGGACAACCACTACTTTTAAATCCATGCTTACTTGTTTTTGTACACCATGAACTGTCTGTCAGAACAAGGAATTACTCATTATACAAAGCAGTGTGCCAAGAAAAGTTAGTAAAGGGGCTCCAACAGACAAGCATGTCATGCCAGTTTAAAGATCAGTTTATATTGTAATAACATTACACAATGAATTTACATGATGATGAATGAATGACAAATACCACTTTTATGTGACAAGATATACAGTGATATATTAAAAAAAATGTACAATTAAAATTGAGAATATGTGACAGTACTTGACTAGTTTTTTTGCTACCCCACACACACACACACACACACACACACACACACACACACCTTGTACTTTATCTAGTTATATGAAGGAATGGAACGGAAATCATGATAAATACAGCTTCTAAATGTCAGGATAACAGTTCTCAGAACCAGAAGCCAATGTTTGAAACATAAATGTCAAAACTATTCATGAGAGAGGATATCTAAACATGAGCATCTGGACTAATTTCATTTGTTAGCCCTTTGTGTGATCAGGATAAATGTCCCTTATTCCTCCTTTTTCCTGTGCAATATCTCTGTCTTATCAACCATTACCACAGAGATGATTTCTTTGGATTCGTCCTCCATTATTCACATTACAGCATCATTTAAATTTATTCACGCTACAGCGTCATTTAAATAGTGGCCTTTCTTGAGGCTACAAAAGCCAACTAATTATAAGGTCAATCCATTGACTAGTCAGCTGCTACAGCCTTCTGGTACATAAGGCTCTTTCAGACCAAAACCTCTAAACAAAGTCAGAGAAGGTGATATGGATACTGCAACAGCCACATCATCTCTGCAACGCAAACATACCACTTACTTTCTAGTGACTTTAAACACTTCCGATATTGATTCATAATATTAAAAAAAAAAAAAAAANTTAAAAAAAAAAAAAAAACTGATCTTTTAAATAGTCAAATTCTTTAATTGAACATTAGTAGCATAAATAACGCTACTTACACTGCTATTAAAAAGTAATGCGAGTAGCGTAAGGTCCGAGTGTAGCACAATAACTCTACTATGGAAAGCACAGAAAACCAATCTTGTATTAAAAACAACATGGTGCTTGTGACTCTGGCACCTTCCAGGTTTAGAGCAGATGTTTGGTCTCATTTTGGCTTTCAAAAATAAAAAGGACACAAGCCCAAGAAAAGTAAGACCATTTGCAAAATATGTAACTCAGAAGTAAAATTTTGTGGCAACACAACAAACTTGNAAAGTAAGACCATTTGCAAAATATGTAACTCAGAAGTAAAATTTTGTGGCAACACAACAAACTTGTGAAACCACTTGACGAGGCACTGCTCCGCTGCTGCAAAGTCTGCACCACTAACAAGTGAATGAAGACAGATGACGGTAGAAAATGCTTTGACCGGCAAGCTGCCATCTGCCTCACCCCAAGCCAAAAACAAAAAACAAAAATAAACTGAGTCCGTTGCTATTTTTATATGCAAGGATATCAGCGTCATGGAAAACAAGGGATTTAGGAACACACTTATAATACTGGAATCACAGTACGCTGTTCCTACAAGATAACACATTAGTAAGGTGGCTACACAAAGCTTTATGAGGATGTCAAAGAGCGCATCAGAGCCTCTCTACAGTCGCCCAAAGGTTATCCTGAACCTGTGACAGCTGGGAATGGTTTCCTTTAATACACTCATTAGATCCAGAATTTAAATCGAATCAAATATAATCTTCGAAAATCAAAATCGAATCAAATCGGGGAGGTTAGAATTGATATTCAGCCCTACTAATGTTGCTTACAAAAATAATGTCAAGTCTTTCATAATATTCACATTACAATATAAACTTTAAACTGATCTTTAAACTGACATGCATCAAAAGTTGTTGTTCTTCCTGTTGCAGGAAGTTCACTACAGTTTAGATTAAATAAAGAGGCTAGCGGTGAAAGTAATTCAGAATATGCTTCTATAAGAGAAAGCGAGGAGAAATGCAAATGAGATGGTAATTATGGACCAGAGTTCCTCAAAGTAATTAAAAAATAATTAACAGTTAAAGTGCTGAGTGTTTACTCTGCAAATTTGATTTATTCAATCCCATTTCCACCTGAAATCTTTTATTATTGAGCTTCTGCGATTTTTTTCAGCTGGGTACTCCCCCATATGGGTAACATAACAAACCCAGAGTCTTCGAGGAAATATGGGATTTTGGAGCCATTGTAATCAAATCCAGAGTTGTATCTTTATAGATACATGCTCTGGCTTTGTTACGGTGCCCAATGTTGGCCCCAACTCCCAAATGATCCTCAAAGCTCAGTGGTGATCTCTGAAAACATCACAGTTCACAACTGAACTGGCATACATTTTGGGATTTGGGGACACTACTGGGTGCTATAACACACACACACACACACACAAAACAAGATCCTTGAATGTGAGTCTCTTATTTACACATTGTTTCACAAATCAAAATAGAGTGTAACTGATCTAATTCCAGCAAGTTTAAATTAGCATTATTTCCCAGCCATTCTGCTATTAAACAGTCAAATTAACAATGGGACCACTTGAAATAATTATACATTACTGTTTAGACCATCTATTTCAAGCAAGGATTGAGTGAGGCGATGAGGTCAATGGAGAAGAGTTTTATATCATGCATTAAAATGATACTATTATAAAGCACCCACTCTATGTAAAAGACCTTAGGGCTTCAAAGGGTCTGGATTCAATGACCAAGTGTGCAAGCAAGCTATTTTAAATGCAAATCAGAATGACAAATGACTTATCCTCCATTATCTATTGGAATAATAAAGGAAAAAATGTGTTTGACCACACTTGAGATAACAAAGCATTTTCACCCCTCCCTGTATTGGGCACGTTAATGATTAAACTGTGACCATTACTCAAGCTACTTGAAACTCAAAAGCCATGATAAATACCAGACATGAGTTTAAAAAAAAAAAAAAAAAAAAAAAAAAAAGCCCTTTTCTCACCACCAGAATGTTTTCAGGATGCAGGAACCGTTTTGGAAACATTCCTTCCTTTTACACCAAGAAACCATTTTATTACAGGAAATATAGGCCTGGACAAGATCCATTTCAAAATAAAAAAAATTTCATTTAGCTTGTTTTAGAACAAAGAAGATCAAAGATATCTAGCAGAGTTTACTGGAAATCTGAACTACTCAATTTGAAGCAAAAGAGACTCAAAAAAAAATTTTTTTTTAAATCAATGCAATTCCTACAGCCATAGCAGTAAGCAGTAAAAGCAGTAAAATCTATTCTGGAGCACTGACCAGTGCACTCCGGTACCGTTAGTATGAGAGACCCTGTGTATCGGAATGATGCAGCTGAAGACAGTCACTTGCTCCAATTTCCATGATCTTCATGTTCTTGAAGTGTAGTGGGAAAACAAGCAAGGAACCACATAGTTCCTTTTCTAGATAGTTCTGGGTAAAGTACTGTAGTTCCCAATTTAGTTTCAAAGCTTTGGCGTGAAAGCACCTAAAGAAGTTTGTTAATTTGCAACTCCAGACAGCACCCATGAGAATTCACTCGGATTATAATATAAAAACAATTAATATAATGAGCATTATCCAGTAAAGTTAACTGTAATGCTGATTATAAATTACAACTAAATTTAAATCCTCCACTAGGTTTCTCTACTTAAACAATATTGTATAAAATAGATCAGATAGAATAGAGTTTTTTTTCAATCTAATCCAGCACTTGTAATAAGCTTTGCTTGTCCTTCAGCTTGCGAGAGAAAGAATACCCTCCAGGAGAATCTGAGAGAGCAGTGGGCACATTAGCACCGTTTAGCTAAGAATTAGATAAATTATCATTTCTTAAAAGAGGGTGTTCATAAAAGCAATGTGTACATCTCTGCAGCTTGTGGTTCAGAATTTAACGCCCTAAATAAATAAAGCAATCACTATGATGCTTCTTGTATCACAGAACAACTACAATGATAGCTGTGTGGTAAAAAATTTCTCAAATTTTAACTTTTTTTAAAATAAGAAATGACAAAGAGTATGAAAGCCACAAGACATTTTAACTGTAGAGTGTTGTCTCTGCAGTGAACGACTTCCATCACTCAAAATCTGATGCTGAAAACGATTTCCATTCCATTATTTCTCCTGCCTTCCACCTCTGTTAGTGAGACTGGTGTTTACATTTACTTAATTGAGAAGGCCTGAATACCAAACCAGAGATATAAATCTATTGCTGAGCTGCTGAACACGAAGTGAGCAACGTGATACTAACAACATAGAACAGGAAATGTAAAGGTGGAAAGTTTTTCAAACTCATTCATTCATCTGTCTTACCTTACATTCTTGAGGGCATCAACCTGATACAATATTCTATAGCTCTGAGCACCTCTGCTGTTCAGTTTAGAATATATGGCACATAAACACACAGCATAACCAAATGCCTGCAGTCAACAGATCTGAAGCACTGTATATATTTCCAAATTTTTCATTACTGTTTAAATTTCCGTCTACTTACTTTGTACACAGTCACTTTCCCTTTAAAAAAAAACAAAAAAAATAATGAAAAAAAAAAAAAACTACTACTACTAGGTTTTCACCTGTGTTGGTTTCTTTGTTTGTTAGGAACATTACTCGAACTGGCTTTTATTAAACTTAGAGGAAGGATGAGGTATTTCCTGGGGAATAAAATTTTGGAGCCCATCCAAGGGGTGTATTCAGCAATTTTTAAAAATCATTTCTTAACATTGTGGAAAAAAAAATCAGCTATGTCCCATGCTAAGCTGTCAACAGATGTAATTCAGATAACAATCTGCATTCAAAGGACTATGCTTGAACAGGGGACACATTAATGGAATTGCTGTGCAGTAACAAATGGAGCAGAAATATGAATAACCACTAATGTGTAGCTGAGATGGTGCTGATTCACTATCATGCAGTTACATATTTACAGAGATAGATCCAGAAAAATATTAGGTTTATTACAGTTTCTTTCTCTTTGGGTCTCTTTGGGTCTCTTTGGGTTTATAAGAACAAGACTACTTAGTAGACTAGACATGTTCAGTCTTGGTGGAGGTATGAGCTCTAGTTTATTTCAAAAAAGTTTGTAGGAAAGAGCAACATTTACATGTAGCTGGCACAACTTGTAAACCAATATGTACAATCCTTTCCCGTTTGTTGTAAACTGTAAGCCACTAAAGAGTAAATAAGGAACAAATGAGGTTGTAAAACCACAAAATATCAAATATTTCAATACATTATTGCTTTTGCTTTTACTGCCATTTTAGACACTTTGGTGTATAGGTTAATATTAAAACAGCACAGTTTAAATCATATGAGTAGGTCATTTGCTTGATATTAGATTTTGTTTTAGTGAAAAGACTAACATAGACTTCACAGCCAAATAAAGAAATAATCTAGATTATCACATCATACACTACGGCCTTAAATTTGAGGCCACCCCCAGGTTTTAAAAAAAAAAATTCATCACTACACTGATTGTTTTATAATTTGTTGCACAGGAAATGACAAAAATAAATAAAATAAATGTAACTAATTAGTTTTCAAGAAGAATTTGTCNGCACAGGAAATGACAAAAATAAATAAAATAAATGTAACTAATTAGTTTTCAAGAAGAATTTGTCAACACAACGTAATGTATAGTGGCTACAATATGTAGCCACTATACAATTCAATATACACTACAATATGTAGCCACTATAGCTTAAGAAATAATTTTTAATGAAAGTATGCCCAGTCTGTATTAGTGCACTGGCACTCCAGTTGTGTTCCAACTCCTTTACCCAAACTCCCTTGCTTATGCATTTTAACGTTCTATTCTCAAAGCCTGCTGTCTGCCTTCTCCCAGATCATTTTGGGATTAACTTGCTACAGTCTGGTCAGGCTAAATCTGGGGATGGCCTCACTTCTGGCCTGTAGTTTACCTGACATTGATATGTGCGAGTGTGAGGTTGTTGGGATATCTAGCATGCCACTGTCCAATGACACTGAAAGTTGCACAACTAAAACCACAGCCTCTCCAATTACAGAGCCAATGCTTTCATCCATTTCAACTGTTTGGAACCTGCCCATCTTCCATCCATAGTCCTCATGTCCCTGACACTGGACAGAGATTTTAAGATTCCTCCTTTTAAATTAGGTTTTGGGAGGATCTCTCAAGTTGAAAACAATATGATTATTGCATACTATGCTATGACTATTATTAAACTATTACTATATTTTTATTTCCTCTGCTTCCTTTGTTCTAATGTTTACAACAAGGGGGGCTGTTACCATAGAATTTATCTGTCATTTCCATTTGTTGTTGATAAATTGCCTGGAATGTGCATCCAACTGGAATTCAGAATTCACTTTACTGATAAATTTATCAGTAAAGTGATTTATCAGTAAATTTAAAAGAGAGAATACGAAAACATTGGTGAATGAGGCCCAGCATGACAAGCTTTCATTTCGTCCTTTTGGCTTGTTAGTGAATGTGGAGCGGTGAGTGCTTTAGCCACACAACAGGCTTTAATGCTTTTTCTTCGGCTCCAAGGTCACAGTTCAGGTTTGGCTCAGTGTGACCCCACTCATCTAACTGTGCCTGCACTGGGCTTGCTTTATGAAGCATGTGAATTCATGTGATGTAAGTCTGTGTGACCACTGTGCCTACTACTGTTACAGTACGGTCCCTTCTGATGAGGCCTGGGCTATCTGTGCTCGGTGACAAGTTCCTGATTATCTCTGCTGCCTCCATGAACCTTCATCTCCAATAACATGAAGATGATATCCTTTTCACATGACACCATCCCTCATTCTGTATCCTCCTCTCTTCACAACATGCATCTCAGTCTGCAACAAAAACCACGAGGCATTGATTTTCTAAAGCTGTCGCCTGATGTAGAATGATTTAGTAGCCCCCACAGCCCTCCCTTGGTATGAACTCAATGGTCGAGCCTGTCCAAAGCAGGCCAGAGCTGAATAACTCAGAGGGGCTGATGGATTTGGATGAGACCTTGTCCGCCCTCCTGTCTCCATGGCAGCAGTAATGATGACAACAGCGCCAGTTATAGTGCACACCACATGCAGACAGCCATCCATATAGATAAGAGGGACAAATCACAGCTAGTGTCTTTCCGTGTAAATTAGAGTCCATCCCCTTGAATTACTCAGCCAACTGGTGCCTTATCTGCAATTATCAACACACAATGACCACAGAGCTTGCACAAACAACAAATGTTTACAGTAATCCAACACTGAGTTTCTCCTCTAGGACTTGTGTAAAAGTATGACTCCAAGAGGAGTCATACTTTTACAACTTTGAGCAAAAGCAAATTGTGGATTGCTAGCTTTGGGAGAGAGAGGGCTGTATTTAATGGTATTGACATTGACTATGAAGGCTGGATTAAATATTGCAAATATTATTGCAAGGAATAAATGCAAGCATGTTACAAATAAATATTCCGCATCTGAGCATTATAGCTTCATCCTCCTTCTTTTGGGGATTGTATTGTCAACAGTCTTGCAAAAGGAAAGAGGCCTGGGAAAATATAATAGCTCTGGATGTTTGAGCTGTTGGCTCTTCATCTCTTTAGCTGCTCTAGACACAGACATGAACCAAAGATGGGTGTATGGTGATTTTCCAGTTTTAACACAAGGGAAAAGGGAGGAAGCTTTAGAAATAGGCTGTATTCTTCAGCACTTTAACATTCTGGGCATGCAGCAGCACAGAGATGAGAGAGAAGGGCTCAAAAGGTTTAGCTCGAGTTACAGACTGAAAGCGCTTCACCAGCTGTATATATAGGAATATAAATGTTGAGGTTACTCTATAATGATTAGAGAAAGGATGGTTCAGTAGATTTAATATTTTCCAAATCAATTTAGCATGGTTATAAATGAGCTGACTGCAAAACACACAATAGGTCATGCAAACCTCATTAGACTTTTCTTTTGTGAGCATGCATCTACAGTAGTTATTGCATTTAGCTATAGTACAGATTATGTGATAATATCCCACTAAATTCAAAGTTTACTGTGGAGGTGGAAATTAATTTCAAGCGCTAAGCATACATTGCGATACCATTTAGGTATGCCAAATTTCCTTAATTACATGACAAACAGAATTATAAGCTAATATATAACTATAAACCTGCATTATTGTTACTTTTTTCTAACTGTACTAGTGAAAATGACTGTTGAATATTTGCAAGATCTGCCACCAGCTCAGTCATGTTTACTACAAGTGGCAAAGTCTAAAGCAGTGGTTCTCAAAATGAGTATGATAGTATGCCACATGATGCTGGGAATTTCTGCTGGGGATCAAAACAACTTAAATCTATGGAAATTGTTTCATTAAGAAATTCTTTAAATATTCTTTTAATTCTCTCTCTTTTTTTTTTTTTTTTNTTTTTTTTTTTTTTTTTGATGGAAAATAGGCCAACTCGTGTGTGCACACTTGTCTCCATTCTGTGTGGGTGTCAGTAACTTTTTGTGCTGATTTTCCATACAGTAATTATGAGTTCACAAACACATACACTATATGTGGATATACCTGTATATGTGCTATAGGCTCTTGCTGGACTTGCTGAGATACTATGTGGGAGGTCTACTTCTCATCTTGGTGAATAACTATCTCACTCAGGAACACATTTAGAGCTCTTATCATGAAAGTGATTTTCGTGCAGCTGAAGTCTTCTCAGACCATTGCTCTTCCTAGATTTCTGAATCAACACTAAGAAGCTGAAAGCCTCTTGTGCTCCAGAAGAGCTTCTACTGTACATCTCTTTCCATTAGTTGTGTCAGCGTGTCCCTCTGTGATCATGGCCACACACACACACACACATACATATGTATACACACACACACACACACACAGTTGTGGTTGTAGATGAGCAATGTTAGATAGCCACGCGCTAAAATGACTCGGGAAAACAGCATCATGCCAAAACAGCTCATTAAACACTATTAGCCTGTCATCATCAAGTGAATCTCTTCTCGACTCCTCTGGTTAGCAAACAGCTTTTGGGTCACAGCTAAAGATGAAGGAAAAAGACAGACAAATAGAGCTGGGCCACTCACCCTAATGGTGCTTGTGAACAGACATAGGGGATAATGTGTTGCTGTCAGTGACCAGAGAATAGAATTTGAGTGTAATTATGCACAGAGAAAAGAAATGACCTTTGGATGATCTGCTGTGTCTTCAAACATCATGCAGCCCCCCGATCTCCTCTAGGTCAACAAAAGATATTACTCAATAAGAACATCCAATGAGCTGTGTACACAAAGTGATTCATGTTAGGCAATTAAACAAGGCAGTTTTAGGTCAAAAGCAAAGTTAATATTTAGTTTTTGGAGGAATGTAAGAAAAGCATAAAACCATAACCCTTTAACAAAACCTTTCAATTTTCAAGCTATCTATTTGTAGAAAATTAGTGATTCATGGAGAGACTTTTTCCATATTTTTAACATGAATAACAGACATTACACACAGACAAATAAATACAACTTGATTTTCAAATCAATGTTAATAATGTGTAAAGGTTTTCATGCATCTCAAATAATAATGCTAATCTACAAAACCACAACAGCCGACATGGGATACATCTTTATAACAGAAACGTTATTGTTATTCTACCATGGACTACATTGCAAATACAATATCAGGGTTTTTCCTGCATAGAGAATTATGAGGCAGCCACCTCCATCAAATTTTGTGCTGCCTCTGCCTCTCAACAAAACTCTGACGGTGTCTTCATGGAAAACACTATTTTCAAACAAGCATTGCAGTTGGTGGATTTCTGTCATTTGTAACTATAACAGTGGCATTACACCGATGTGGTGGCGCTGTATTGTAATCAGCACACTTCACCAAGAAAGGCGCCTTGATGCTTATGGACAGCAGATGGAATAATAGGAATTTCCCAGTCACCAGTTGATGCACAGAGAGGACAGCAGGGAGTCTGTGGATCCTTAAAAACTTTTAACTTTGTTTTTTGCATTTTGTACGTAAATTGCTGTTTTGTATTTTAATTTAACATAGACCGGAAAACTAACAGTGATCATTTATCCTTGCGGAGGGTCACTATAGTGTCAATTAGTATCTTGGGCTAAACTAGCTTGAAGTGATGATGGGAAGTGGCGCTGAATATGAGATGCATGTGCGAAAAGTAATTCTAACTCAGTACAATTGGAATCAAAGATGTGGAATTGAACATGCAGTGCGAGAAGGTGGCTGTGAAAACTTGTCAACTAACCATGGTGTTTCTCAGTACCGATCAGTAACAACGTTCAGCTTTACCACCACAGTTACAGCAGAGGAAGACAAACAAGCCAAGCTGACAGATTCGGTTTGGCCCCTTACATCATTAAATCTTGGCTGCAGATGTCAACAAAGACATGTTTGTTTGTTTTGAAAATCAAACAGCTGGACTGGTACTGTTTGTCCGTTATTGGAAAGAGGATCACATCCAGTTCAGGTGCCTGTGATCACAGTTCATGTAGGTTCACAGTTCATCTCAGGATTTAAAATGAAGTTGTTTCATAGTCTTTCTGTGAAATCATATCATGATGACATATTACACTCATCAATATGCAGAGTTTTGTTTAAACTGATCATAAAGAGACTTTTTTGTTGTAGAACTGAAAAAATGAGGTGTAAAACATTTAAAAGAATATTATTTATAAACGTCAGCCATAACAGAGCACATAAGGTTGGAATGCAGTTACATGCATCAATTAGATTATTTACCTGTGATTTTGTACACATCAGCCATACTGCGACACAGAAATGTGTGTGTGTGTGTGTGTGTGTGTGTGTGTGTGTGTGTGTGTGTGTGTGTGGTGTGTGTCTAGATCAGGGGTGGAGAATTCCCAAGACTCGGAGAGCCAAAAATAACTCCAGAGAGCCACAGGATGTCTTCAACCAACCAACCAACCAACCCCCCCGCCGCAGGTGGGTNCCCCCCCGCCGCAGGTGGGTGGGGATGGGGGCATTTAAAAAGTCTTAAATTTAACATGCCTGAACCTGCAGATATCCTATAATAATTCATGTTATTGATGAGATGCGGTAAATTTGTCAGATCTGAAAGTGCAAAACCACAAGAAGTGGAAGGGACCAGTGATGGAGAGGATCAGAGTTATAGTACAGGACAGGACGAGGAGTCAAGGCCAGGGTATTGAGTTGCCAAGTCATTAGGAGTGTATGAAAACAATAGCTTACGTTACATTTGATTTTAAACTACTTTGGTTTGTTAACTGTTTAAATTAACACATAAGCCTTTATGTTGTATTTAATTTAATGTTGAACAGGGCACCTTTATGTTATTTTTTTTAAATAAAATATGCTTTAAAGTGATAAGTGTCATTTTCTTCAATCATATAATTATTAGAACTGCTAAACGAGGTTGCTTGTAAAAAGCTTGAGCCAGTTGAAGGCACAGTACACATGCGTGTGTGCACATGATCTGGATGATACCACCTCTGCCTCAATTTGAGCCAAGAAAAACCCTGAGTATCAAATGCTTATTCTTTAAAATCTGTTATTTGTACATGTCCACCATAGTAAATTTAGCTAAGCACATTATGTCTGTAAATTTCCTCCCACATTTCTGATGAGTCATATTTCCTCTGAGCTGACGGACAGTATAGGAAATAATGAATCAAAATGGCCACCATGTAAACTGGACAGGTACTGCATAACAGGTACACAAACAAAGCAAAGCCTTTCTAGTCAGTCTGTGATGATGCTTCCTATTTATTATTTAATCCTGACATACAGGATGAAATGGCGCCATTCAGCCCAATTTGAAAAGCTGTTGTCTGGTGCCTCCCTGCAGACTGCGTTATAAATCAAATATGACTTCACAAAGTCAGATGACAGTCTAAATGGAAACTGATTAAACAGATGATTAATATGGCTCAGGGCTTTGATAAAGGTCAATTTGGTAAAAGTATGCATTGGTTTGAAACAATTACCACCAGTGATCTGGCCCCACCTGAAGAATCAGAGTTGCCATGGATACATGCTGAGCAGGAAATAGAGATGCTTCCCCTGCATGACAACATCCTAAATGTATTCATTACATCCCTATTTACGCATGGGCAAAGTTGTTGTCATGGATTTCTCCTGCATATTCAACAAATGAAACTGTTTGTATAGTGAGATATTCTAATCATAATTTGCTATATACTTTATCTTTGAACAAAATTCACGCACTCTTTATGGTCATGTTGTCCATGTCAGATAAGAGCATTTAAATATACTGAATTAAGAGGTGCATAGGATTAAAGTTGTGATCTTATACAAAGTTGAAGCTACTTATGAAAAGATTGTGGCAGCAATCATTGGGTTTATCATACTTTTTGAGCTCATGAATACAATTTGAATGTTTATAGAAGTTAAACCAGTGAACAAGTGGAGAGCTGAGCTGCCTTACAACAACACGATTCTGGATTTGAACCAACAGCCAATTGAGGCCTTCCTGTGCAGAGTTTGTATAGTTTCCCATGTCTGTATCCTCCCACACTCCACAGACTTGCAGGTTGACTTAACATGTGAAGGTACTTATCAATCTGTAACTGGTGTTCAGAGTGTTCACTCATCTATCACCTCATGTGAGATCAAGCTTGCTGTGATTTGACACAGGATAAAGGAGAACAGAAAATAAACAGATGGATGAATGGCTATTCATAATACAAATAGGTTCCTATTCAGTTTTATAACTTCCAGTTATAATAGTATCTAGTGCTGTTTGAGCAAGAGGGCAGTGTCTTGGATTTAGGTTCCACATTAGGTCATCAATGATTAACAACATTGCAGCCAAGTCTTGCTTTCAAAAAGCCCACCCTGTATGACAGCAATACCACAAGATGTAAACAGCATGTTGACTCAACCTCTGAGCTCTTGCACTCAGCATATTTGCATGTTTATGGCTCTGAAAGAAAAGGGAAGGTAAAACTATGAGTGTGTAATTCCACTGGGCCAGTGAATTAGTATTCTCTGCTACAACGTCAACTTGCAATAAACCAAAATGTTTTCAACTTGAACTGAGCTGTGTCATCACCATAAACTGACTGACTCAACATGTGTGGCCCTGCAGGCCGAGAGAAAGCTCCATGTGTAAAAGGCTCACTATGTTCAGCTTTCTGTATTTTATTTATTTATTTTATTTTTTGCGCCAGTGTAAAATAAGAGTTGCTGTGGTTCAACTGTCATCAAACAAACAGCAGTCACAACATTGTTTTCAATCCATTCTCTGTCAAGAGCTGTGCTAGCTAAGCTACTGCTAGTGCATCAAACGGTTACCTGCTGTCATTTCACATTAAAAGCTTTACTGCACTACAACACTGGAAGACTTTTACTGTGAAGAGTAACAAGAAGTGCTGACTTCAACCACTGGAAAATCATGCAGGCAGACTACAGCAGTTAAGGAGGCACAGCAGGTTGTCTGTTATCTTCAGATGGTTGGTGGATTTCTGGCTCCTCCTAACTGTGTGCCCAAGTATCCTTGAGCAAGACGCTGAGCCACAAACTGCCCACAATGAGCAGGTCAGTGCCTTGGTTGTTAGCCACAATGAGCGCGAATGTGTCAGAAGATGAAAGAGAGCCTTTGTGAAGCATTTTGGCCTGCTCAGGTTGAAAAGTGATTTATTTAAATTTGAATTCATTATTCATTATCTTGTTATTTTTGTTATTATTCTTTTGTTATTATTATTTTATTTTCATTATTTGAATTTACAAATTCAACCACATTTAGATTTGGGAAAATTTCATGTTAAGAGGGAAACTCTAATAATTTAATAATTCCTCACTGGCAGAATATTAGTTGTGACTTTTATTTATTAGTGCAATATTTCAAAGATATAGCTTTCCTCAATATGATTTGTCAACATTATAATTCAACAGATATTACCATGAGGTTGTGACAATCACAACATCAAAACCTGTTTTTTTTTTTGTTTTTTTTAAAGATACCTCAGCGCACTAAGACTTCTTTCTGAGTAAGCAGGCTTTTAATTAAACTCCCAAACACAAAAGCAAAGGATAAAGTCTTCACAACTTAATGCCTTGCCACTTGCTGTGTCATGAATGTGATGATGTGAGGTTGTTTACACCAAGGGGGCAGAGTTACTCTGCCCTGTTGCTCTTAAAGCTCTAATCAAAGAGACTGCAAATACCACCAAATAATCCACCCAGAGTGGCCTAGTGGCAAAGAGTCAGATGGCTTAAGACGTTTACATACAGAAAGAGTTCATGGGGCAAGCTGAAACATACAGTATGTGTAGTAGATACTCTTGTAAGGTCATTATATGTACTGTCAAAGTACTTACAGCAATATTAAACTCTTACCCAAACAACAAAGGCAGAAATCTGAGGGACAGTTTCAGTACACAAAGAATAATGTGTCTGTTGTTAAATATGATATGCACTTAGGAGGTGTAAAAGATTGAATAAATATGGCCTGCTTTCTTTCAAATGTCCGTCACAAAAAGCAAAGCATCAACTTAATGCTAACATAAAACAGCATTTTGTAGTACATGGCATGTAATCCTGTGAGACAACCAGCCAAAACTGCAATGATGTGATGAAGAAAATGCTGCAGTAGACAGGGACATCAGACAGATTTTTGTTTTCTGGTTTGAAGTCTAGCTACTAGCTTAATCGGTCCAATCATTCCCAGTGATGGTGTCCAAAATGAGGCAATGTGCACACTCTCTATAGTGAAAGAAAAAAAGTGTATATATGAATTCATTGTCCATCTTCTATGAAACCAATCACTTTCTGAAACTAGGTAAAAAATTAAAGGGGAGGTCAGTCTTTGATTCTTCAATATACTGTAGCCTGCATGCATATTTCTTGGTTTATTCATATCAGCCATACAAATGTGAAAGCCTTGAGGCCAGGACCTCTGCTGAAAGGATTAAGTTCAAAGGCAAGCGAGAAAATTACTCACAGACTGAGTCGTCAGTTGTGCAGTTGGCCTTCTTAAAGCGACAAGGCTTCACTGTGTCCCACAGGCGGGGAGCTCAGCAGTCACACAGCCTTTTCCAGTGAAACTGGCCACAGCGTGAAAGCTCTGATTTAGATCTATTCAGCAGGTATTTCAAACTTTCCCCATTCACATCCTACATGTGACTTGTGATGTTCTTTGTGTGCTTAGCAGATAAGGTCAGGTCTCCTTGAGATGTTCCATGCCATGGTGAGTCGACTTTCTCAGAGGATTTACATAAGAAAATGTAAAGGCAGGGACATTTATCTGTCATAGAACATTATCTACAAGCTTGTTGATATGATGGAAGTTGTAAAAGATCTGACAAATGAAAAGAAGTATATGAAGACACAGAGGTAGCTAAGCAAAGGTCAGAGGCAACACCAGACTCAAGAGGATCCTTGTTAACAGCATGCAGAAGACCTTATGGAGAGAACTATTTGGCAAAATGCTAAAAACACTTTGACCAACTCTCTTGTGTAAAAGGATAGGACAGGAATTCCACTCTGAGCAGTTCAACCCCAGACCCCTAAATCTGCTGTTGTGCAGCTCATAATTGTCTAACAAGGCTAAAGTAAGAGAACGCTCTTATAGGAAACACCTTTCTGACTGAGCAAGACAAGAAACCACATGGGAGGCCACTTCTATTCAAATGCATTATCCGTATCCATGACAAAACCCTTTTATCATCTCTCCATCTAAGACAAACAGGAAGCCAAGTTCAAATCTAAGCAGCTTATTATAAAAAAAAATAAAGGCAAAGTATTTGCAAAATGAAAGCTAATAAAAGTTGCCATTAAAAGCTTTCTTTTGTTTGAGTATGAGAGAGGAATTTCTAATGGGTTTTGCTCCCACTGGTCCTGATAAAGAGGCGTGATGAGGGTTCATTGATCGACCATTAAGTTTAATATCTGTGCCTCAGTAGCAACAAATTTAAGGATTCAAAATGTAGTTTTAGCATAAAAGCACTGCAGCAAAACAAATTTCCATTGTAATTGTTTTCAGTGACAACAATGACGGTAAAACTGTAGCATAGTGTAGAGTCTAACTAAAAATACACTGACAAAGAAATTACAAACCCCTGCAATGTGCCTGTGAGCATACCAGTGTTTGTGTTATGACAGTGTGAGTCAGTAGATTTACATGCATGTTAAAACTTCAATTATACCCGAAGACAAAAAAATGATTTTTTTCAAACGTCACATATACACCTTAAATAGAATGAAATGGTTGTCAACTGTAGTAGACTTACTCTGACTAACAGACCTAGTTTATGCAACTGTAAATCAATTTATTCTGGCATGTAAATATCATTAATTTAGGTACATGACAATAATCTGAGTATAACATGCATGTAAACATATTGAGTGAGAGAGAGAGAGAGAGAGAGAGAGAGAGAGAGAGAGAGAGAGAGAGAGAGAACCTTTAACATATTCATCAGTCTATGGAGGATTTTAGACAAAAAACATGTATCTAAAAAGCATTTACTATGGGACTGCTCCAAGGATTTCAGCCTGCAAAATGACAGTAAGGGTCAAACATTCAGGCCTGTATCATTCTTCTATTGGTGTACATATGCACTCACCCACTGATCAAGAATGTGGTGAAGGACGACTCATCTGACCACGTCACCGTTTCCTATATCCTCAAGTGGGTGAGTTTTTTAATTTAATTTGTCACCAATCTGTCCATGACAGTGAAGACACGACAGCAGTAAAAACAATACTGCAGCAGATGGAGATGCATGTAGCAAGTTTACTCATCCTGCACATTACCAAAACATAATCCAAATCAACCCCAATGCAATAATGTTGTGTTTTTGTTTTGTTTTTTTAACATTACATTACACCTTTTACTAGAACAAGACAAAACTGAACCAGCAAAGGCCTAGCTGGCTTCTACTTTACACTGGAGAGTTTTACCCATTCCTACTATTTGGTTTCCAGGTGTCTATCTTTCAGCAGGTCTTTCTGAAATTGCAGAGATGGACCAAAAACTGGTGAACAAAGACAGGAGTTTAATGGAAAGTGTGCTCAGGCCGGTATGGCCTATATAGAGTGTCTGTGCAGGAAGAAGACTGATGCCTGAGCATGTCCTGCTGACAGGATAGTCCATCTTCAAGTATGAGAACTTCTGCAATGGGCAAGAAGTGAAATATAAATAGAATGTGATGTTGCTAGTCTGTTGTTGGGCTAACAAAATAATCAATGTTAACTCATTAGCTAGAAGAAATTGGTTTATTCATTCTGAAATTACAAAAGTTCCCCATAATAGCCCTGAACAAAGACTGTTGAAAGGGAAATTTGTTCATCAAATAAATGGCTAAAAAAAACTTTCTACTCTCTCAGAGTGTGAGCTTCTGCTGCACTTTTACAGAGTAAAATGAGTTTAAAATGTCAGTCTTACTCCAATGGTTCATGATAAAGTGCCAAACTGTTTCTCATGCAGTCACACATCCAAGATTGAACATTTTTAGACCTGAATCACCATCAAGATGGCATAGGAATTCTGTTTCAGTTCTAGACTTTCAACCAAAACAGAAAATTATAAAACATGTTATGCCAAGTTCAGACAACACAACTTCAGAAATACCAAATCTCCGAACTGCTCAAGTTGCACAACATTCTTATGTCTTGATGACGTTGTAGTGCACACACTACACAATTAAACATAGAAGAGGTGCACAAAGTACAATGTCTCAAACCTGGGATGAGATGATCGAACGATCGTCGATGGTCGACGATCGATATTTCAAAAGGATCTATTCTCATTAGAAGCTAAACACTTTGAACTGCATGCAAGAAGCTAAAACATGCAAGAAGTCACTGTAATTCTGCCAATATGGACCCAAACAAGGAGAAGCTGCTTGTTGTAGTAGTAGTTGGACGTTGAACTTGGAAGTTGGACTTCAAAGTTTGGTGACCCTAAATGAGTTTAAGTCTTTGGTGAAATCCATTGAAGTTAGGCGGTCAATGTGTAGATGTTTTTTATGATTGTGTCATTGTTATTCTTTGATCTGTGTGTTTTTATGTGAAACTTTGTGTTGCTGCTCCTTTTGGCCAGGTCTCCCTTGTAGAAGAGATCTTTGATCTCAATGGGACATACCTGGNTTTTTTTTTTTTTTTTTTTTTTTTTTTTTTTTTTTTTTTTTTTTTTTTTTTTTTTTTTTTTTTTTGGTTTTTTTTTATTCATTCCTTATCTGCTTCATCTCACACTCTCATTGGCTGTTGCTCATTGCTGTTCCTGGGACTTGTCATAGTGCTACAACAGGGACAAGTTGAACATATGGACAAACCATCAGGGATGGCTCCAAGACTGAGTCTCTGAAATGCTCGTACTTAACAAGTGTTGGTGATAGGCACAAGCAATGATTTGATTTGCTTGACGATTTCATGTGGAATGTTTATCCCAGTTAAGAAAAAGTCTGTCTGCAACTGGAAAATAATACCACAAATCATGCAATCTCAGTTTGGCATTAAATAGCCATTGCACTAAATAGTAGTTCTATCTTAAATATTTTTTATTGTTATTTTGACTTGACGGCTGCATAATTTCCATGCCATAACCAACATCAATTTATTCACCAAGCATAATTACAAGAATATGGTACAGATTATTTGGTATGTGAGGCATGAAATTATGAACATGAATGTGTGCAAAAACTGGCTGCTTCCTTTTTACATCCCATTATATAATTTATTTACTAATGCCAAGCCATCAGTGGTCCTGAGCGTACACTATAACATGGTCTGGTGGACTGGGCAGGAAAATAGAGGAAAATAATAACTGCTAATCTTCTTACTGTGTTTGTTTATTACTGGTGCATTGTGTAAATATTAAAATCACAGGATGACAATGCACGTTCATTAAACAGTGATAATGATTTTTTAATCTCAGTCAATTTGACATTCTCCACAGTGTTCTAAAATTACCCTGAACTAGCCAAGCAAAGGCAGGCAGGTTTTTACTCCTTATCATCCCAAATAGACTGAAAAACCATGTTCTTTCAATATAATTAGCTCCACAAAATTATAACACCCAGCTAATTAATATTTCCATATCTGTTCACAGTAATAACATGATGAATTAGATGAATTACATTCTTCCCCTGCAAGACTCACTTCTGCAGTTAACTTATTATGAATATACAGTATGCAAACACATCATTTATGGAGGGGCTATTTGGGAAGATAATCAATTTATTTTTCATGTAGTTTCTGGTGAAGTAACAACTCCAAGTTTCAAATTAATGCAAGTGCAAAACAATATGTCCAAGTCCAGTAGAATGGTGAACGATCAGAAAGAGTCTCAGAACATGAGGTGAAATGGAAAAACTAATTCTGAAACTGAGATTGTAGTTTTTGTTTAGTTTTGGTATGTTTTGTATTACATCACACATTTCTATCCACTGATTTAACTGCTGTGCATTTGACACAGATTATCTTCTTTCAGATTTGTTTTTAATTCTTTCCTCTTTCCCTTTTCAAAATTTTAATACTTTTACTTTTTACCTCAGCAAAAAAAGTTGTTTTCTTTCACATTTTTTGGTTTGTTTGATTACTCTATAAAGTTCTGAAGTGATTATAAGGGAACATGGTGGAAGGGTGTTTCATTGCTCATGGAAGAACACAATAAATGTTGGTTCACATCTGCACCCAGGGGTGGACAAAGGACTTTTTTTTTTCTTCTATCTGCAACATAGCAGGTTTGCCAACATTTCTACTTAGTTCTTGAAAAGTCACCAATATTAATGAAAAAGGTATGTTTATCCATTACTGATCTAGATGTGGCAGATTAAAATAAACTGTAGTCCAGCCAAGGAGGACAGACGGCTTGGATCTGGCTCTAGTCAAGCTGAAACTACACCAGTTTCCCAAAGCCAGCCAAAAATGTGAACATCTTGATGCTCCAAAACTAACATCTCTTTCAATACATAATGGGTTTGTCTCAGAGTTGCGAAATTGTTATTCAGCGCTTGCTGACTCACGTGAAAATTAAACGCACAACATAAACACCCAGTGGGACTTATTTAAAAAAAAAAAAAAANNNNAAAAAAAAAAAAAAAATCTTTGAGGTGAAACATCAAACAACCAAGAAGCTGAGTGCCAACTCACAAATACTTCACAACAGCTCCAAGCCTTAACAAAAACAAGTGTCACAACTGACAAATGAGCCTTCACAGATGGACAAAAGAGGCTGGAAATGCAGCTCTAAGAGGAAATTTAAACAGCCTATATACGTAACATCACCTGAATGAAAACTACATCAAATCCTCAGTTCCTGTACTGCATACATTAGGCAGCAAGGAGCAGCATACAGGGTACCTCCAAGAATTATTTAACTAAAGCCTGATAAGCCAGATAATCCTTCTTCTGCATCTGATATCTTACTTATACTGTTTATACAACTTTTTAAGAAATACAAAGTGCATCTCAAGAACAAGAACTTCCATTTGGTGCAAAGTTTGCAAAAAATCCTGAAAATTAACTGTACATAAGCCCCCCCCCCAAAAAATAAATAAATAAATAAAAAAAGAATCAAGGTGAATTTTGCCTAGGTGGTAAAGTGTTATATTAAGTCATGAGAATACTGTATTTGTATTTATGATGATTTATGATTTATTTATGATGTTTGACATAAATTGTATTAAAGTTGTGGAAGTTACGGCCTGCTGTGTTGTTTGCCACATTTTCCATTCCTGTGCCATCAGTCCATGGAACTCTTAAAGCAGAGTGAATTTGGATCTACCTGGAAATCTGCCACTATTTGTGAGGGGAATTTCCTACTCATGGTCTGTCAGGATCATAACTTATGCAGACTAATGTAAGTGGTCATGAGCTCCACTCAGCGGTGGAATATAGTCTGGAGAGTCCATTGTATTTGGGGACATGCCCAAAGCCTAAAGGACTGATATTACATAGCTGTCATGCTGCATCAGCACTGACCTCTGAGAACAAACACACAATACTTAAAAATAGCCAAAGACTTGTTGTCTACACAATAATGAATGAATGTGTGAGTGATGATGGAATACAGTTTTATTTCTGGGGGGGAAAAAGCTTTGCTGAACTTTAGAAACAAATATATTCCATTTTTATAATCTTGTTTCTTTTGTTTTGTCATTAACGGCATTTTGTTAACCAGATTCACATGTAGGAATATTATCAACACCATCAATAAATGTAACTGCCTCACAATATGCTGTCAAACTGACTATTCTCATAGGTCATTAATATACATACCAACACCTACTCTTTATTCAAAATTGAACAAAGACATCTCACAAAGACTAAAACTGCTTCTCATTCTGGTGGTAAGGAAAAAAACAGTCTTTTGGTACATTCAATCACCAATCCCTAGACCCTCTCCTCCATTGTTGGAATCTGCTTTTGCAAAAACTCAAATTTTCTAAAGCAAAACTGCTCAATAGAGATATCTCAGATGAACACAGATGATTTAACAAATAAACATCACCAAAGGGGCCTGACTGATTCTTATCAACCTTCAAAGCCACTGACAGACTTAAAGTCTGTAATTACATCATTCTGCTGAATGTATGTTATTTTACCTTAAACTCAAATGCTGCAGGAATGTGCATTATAGACTTTTAGCTTATTATAGTTTAAATCAGTCATCCTGAAAATCCGGACTCGGGTACGGATCCAGACCGACCCACAACTGTCTCCGGACTCTGAGCAAATTATACTTTTCACGTGTATTATTATAATGTCTGACTGCTCCACTATCGGCTGCCCCCCCCGCACACATACACACACACGCACAGACAAACATACACACCTTAAATAATTCTCGGTAAAAATTAGGATCCCAATCTGACCCTGGCTTGACTGACTTTAAAAAATGGACTCTTGTGTTTGATTATTTTCACATGCATCCAGCAGCTTTTAAAAAAAACACTTGTAAACTCACCCTGCTCTTCTTCCCCGGAGTGTAGTCAGCATGTTAGCTGTTGATTTAAAGCTCATCTAATTAATTATTCAGGGATATTATTTTCTACATCAAATCTATTTCCTGCATCAGCGATGCCAATAATGGCTCCCAGAGGATGGCAGAATGCCATGCTTTCACCTCCTTTGCTTATAACACACTGCTTTCATAATTGTGTTGCAAATAAAAATCAACAAAAATGAGCGCACATACACACACAAATCAATGTCTGAAGGCTTGTGGTGTTGAGAAAAGTACTCTACTAAGTGAATTTCTGTTCTTGGCAAACAGAAGAGTTTTTGCAAATGTTCTACCAAATGAAGATGCTTCAAAGACATGTTGCTGTTAAAGAGGCCACAGCTCCAAGTGTTCAACACTACCCAACGCTGAAAATCAAAAAACAGCCTTTTGTCCTAAATAAAGGTTTATGGGACCCATGGGAGAAATAGTCTAAAACTTTCTCTGAAATACATTCTTCTTTTCGAACTACATCCCTGGATCAGGACATGGATTGTTTTCTGCTCAGGATTCTGAGAATTTTATCCTAGCATCTCAGTTAAAATCTCAGATTGAAATTTTAAGTTGCTTCTAATGTCTTGCATTTATTTTAATGCCATCCAGCTTAATATCTTTTATTTTTAGACAATGGGCCCAGAACTACATGCAGGCCACATAACCTATGATGAATAGAACAGAATCACACTGAACTAGATCCGATTAGATTAGAAACATAATGATTCTCATTGAAATGGAGTCTTTTCAGTAGCAAAAACATCACTATAAGGACACAGAAAGAAAACAATTTAAATACTAAAAAATAAATAAAACATGTCAAGAAACATTGTGTTTTTGTTTTTTTTTTAGTGTATCATCAAGATGCTACACGACTATGTTTTGTCATTCCATGTATCACCTTGCTGATAATTTTTAACACTTGACAAAGGCCTTTTCTGTTAATAAACCACAAGTATCAGTACAGATATTAGCGAATACTTTCTTCTTGTAAATATATCACTGGAGCTTCTCTCTGAAAGGCCAAACAGGCTGAACAAAGTGAGGACAAATCCATTTTTATATCATCATTACACTGTAGTCAAATTAGTAACTATCAAACAAATTCCAATTTCTTACTTGGAATTATTGGATTAGTTGGCCATACATAAAAAAATATTTCTGTGCAAGAGTCACAGTTCACAGACTTTTGTCAGCATAAACAAAATAACAAAACAGCTATATGGCCTGCATACAATCACTGAACAAATTATCATTTTGGTCATAAAATTGTATGTATGGTAGGTAAGTGAGTGTTATAGGATTCATCTTACAGGACAAACTGTGCAGACCTATGTATTTAAACACTGTTATGCCATTAATAAAGATCAAACACAAACTGTGAGTTAAAAACATTATATTAGATGTTTTTACAAAACTTCCTTTGTTAAAAACTGCATGTGTTCTATAGCTGATTTCAGGTGGCATCAAGTCATTTACAGTTTTTACTATAAAGAACAACTCTGTGTTTATCTTGCTATACTCATACCCTACACCACTTAAAATACTTTTAATTACTAAAATAGCTAAATAACAAAGGTTTCAATTGATCAGTGTATAAAGAAAGACTGAACTAATCTTAAGGCAACTAGCAGCTAATGTTATCACAGGAGGATCAACCAAGATAAGACAGCCAACATAATCTGTTCGCGTTTTTTAATAATCTGATTTAACCAGTTTACAGTGAGTGTCCAGACACTGTGTAATGACACAAACAAATAGTTTTTCCTTTAAAGTCTAAACTGCAGTAAAGAGGACAGTTATGAGCAATGTCAATTCACCAACAAATCATGTCTGTCATAGATAAACCCCATTTCATTTAAATGAACGTGCAGAGTGAATCCAGCGTCTTATTACTGCCTGCTGACTATTTGGAGTCTTTTCTAAATGCAGGCGCATTCTGCAATCCACACAACTGTCCCATCACAGCGACTTCTTCCAATCAACAAGAGCCTTTAATTTAGAAAGAAAAACTCAATTTCTACAATCACAGTGGGGTTATACACACAGGGTAAAACAGATAGGGAGACTGGAGGGGGGGCACCAGGAATAAAACATAAGATTGTGTGGATTCATGTGCAATAGTAGTAGAGCTTAGGGGTGGGGGGAGTGAAGGAGAGATAAATCAGATAATGTTCTATACAAAGGATACTTTAATATAACTGTGGCTGATTCTCATTCACACGCAGCGTTATAGAAACCGGCTGATGAAAGCAGTGAATGGAGACTTACCTGCAAGACTGAATATCATTCCTCTCTGATGCATCAATTCTTAAAAAAAAAAAAAAAAAAAAAAAAAAAAAAAAGTGAGATTATTAATACTGAACAATTAATTGAATTAAAACTTAAATTGCAATTTGTTGCTGTGGGGATCAGCTGGTGAAGCACTAGATTGTAAGTAGTGGTTTAAACTTGATTTATGGGTTTTATATAGTTTGTATGCAGACAAATGGTCATGTGTTTATCTTTTAGAAAATGTGCTGGCTGAGCTGTGCAGTTTAACCACAAAACTGCAGAGTTCTGGAGGGAAAAGATGTGGTTGTGAACCAAACATGACTTTGCTTTTGTTTGAGAGTTGGTTGATTGTTGTAAGATGACAATTTTGCTGATGATGTCACTGTTGGTAGATTGTGGGTGTGGGTACTTCGCTGGCTGACATTTTCACAATGTGCTTATATTTATGTTTATATGTGTGCATGCATGCATGATCATATTGGTGTGAGAGGGTGGGAGTGGAGAGGAGTTCTATTTAATAGTCAAACTGCCTAATGTTTTTTGGGTTTTTTTTCCAGTTTAAATCGCAATCCAAATTTATGTGATGTAACTGCAATAGGATATTTTGTCTAACTCGTGCGGGCCTTAATATTATCAATTTAAAATACTGTCACATTTTGCTCCATTTGATTTATTTTAAATTTTGTATCTATGTGCAAATGTAAACAATCATCTGTATATCCTTCACCCAAAAGGCAGCAGGATAACATGCCTTTTAAAGTTAAGATCTCTGCATCCACAGATGAATAATGACGCTCGTGTATACGTATACTTATGTGTGAAAGACTTTCTATTTACATCTGTCAAACCTTACTGATGATTAACATATGGGCATTGTATAATAAATTTTTTTACAAACTTAAAGTGGTAATGCTAAGTTTAAATGGTCTTTTGAGCTAGATATTAGTGCTGTTGTAATATAGAATTTGTAAAATAACTTGTAAAGACACATTCTGTTTAGAAACAAAGCAGATCTCAATTTTCTATTCAGTAATGTATCAAAGGTGAGACAAAACACTGCATTCAGGCTTGCACTACATCTGCATCTAGCAGTGGGATCAGAACCTTTTAATCTGCAGAAAATTCTTGCTGAATTAAGAAGAAATGTGACATTTTAATTTTGCTGCCCTTACAGGTGCAGAGGGAATTTTATAGCTCAGGAAAAGAAAAAAGACTCTGATGCTTATTTACTGAGAGGCACTAAGTCAAGCAAATACAACACAGCTTTGCTCAAACATTATAATCTCTGTGGGGGTCACACAAACACATACATGCCTAGCCTGGGATGAATACCCACAGTGCCCTCTACTGGGGACAAAGAAATGCATTGAACCTTCAAGAGCAATGATGTAAAGCATCTCTAGGCAGCTGTTAACATTGATCAATAATTAAATTTTTGTTCCTACCTGTTCCATCCGAAAAGCTCATCTACTCGCTGAGAAGTTGCTCTGATGTAGAAACTGAGCGAATGATTGAACCTCTGGACCTGTGGAAATGAGCAGCCCAATTATCAGAAAAAAAAAACAAAAACAAAAAACAAGGCAATTCAAATTGTTGTATACAGTTCTCAAATGATAATTTGAATGGAGTTAATCTTCTACCACGAGGAGGGAAAAAAAATTAAAGGACCCCACCAATTTTACACATCACATTCTGTTTGTCTGGTCATGTGGAGCACAATTCAGCATGTGAAAACAACTGTAAAAAGGCTTTAGTGGCTGCAGGGGGTGTTGCGCAAAGTTAGGAAAACTAACCTCTGTGACATCACAAGGGTTACTTCCTGGGACTGATAAAGTGAATTTGATGCGTAAAAATCAGTGGATCCCCTTTAATGTTTCTACAGCAGCTCTATGGACTTGTTAGCAGTAACCCAGCGTAGATAGTAGGTTCATGCATAATTATGTTGAGTCAATTATTACATTGTTAGGAAAACAATACAACTAGTTTTGGTTACAGCAGGTAAATTCATCTTCGCTATCAACCACTAGAGAGTAACCAAGTATATTCATCTTCCAAATATCTGTTTGAATGATAAAAAGCCGAAGCAGAAGTTGAAAAGAGCAATATAGGCTTTTGTGTTTGTGGTAGACTGTTTTTAACACGTGGTCCTTTCTCGTTCCATAAGCAGCTCGCTAAGAGGACAGAAAGTTAATGTGTGAACATTCAACACATCAATATGAGTTAGGCTTATCTTAATGCAAGAGTAGTGTGACAGCTGCTGCCAGCACAGCAGAATCACACACCAACCCCAACAGGCTCTTCGTCTGACCATTTAATCTGAAATGTACAGAATGTGCAAAATGGTGATCTTATGGAAATGGTGCAAATAATCACACAGCCATCCTCCATAAGTATGTCACAGCCTTACATTATGCGATGCAGTGAACAGTGTTCTGTCTGCCCACCACTCTTGCACTGAGAATGCAGAGTGATGGTGTGCATGTCTAATAAATATTGCAGGGGGATACATTTGGACCATCTACCCCTCTGCATAAATCAAGAAGCTTTCCAGCCCACATTATCAAGGCTTCACTTGGCTGCATGCATGGCTGCTTGGCCCCTCTGCTCTCCAGTCACTACCAGGTTACTTACAGCATCTGGGTAGAATACGTCCATTTGTCTGTTTCTATTGGTAATCCACGCTACAACAGGTTCAGCAAGTAATTAAATATAATTTCCCAAGGTCTGTGTTTTAATCAGTTCATTCAATTATTGTATTTCAGCCAAAAAAAAAAAAANAAAAAAAAAAAAAAACAATGTCTATGAGTTTGTTGAGATTATTCTGCTTCTTTGTGGGTATGAAACATTGAAAATAAGTGTGGTTTTCTGTTTTGTTTTTTTTTACTTGGGGGTTTGATTGACAAGAAAACAGTTCATGTACCTTTTTATAGTTTTTTTTTTTCATGATAATGGCAGATGCAGAAATGAGAAAATTATCAGATTTTTAGATTTTTTTAATGAAGATGGAAAAATGATAAAAAAATTTAAAAACTCCTTATTTGCTACAAAGCCGAAGTATAACATAAACATTTAATGTCAGTGTATCCGTGACCTGTTTTTTCCCTTCATCTTCTAGACAGAATGGAATAACAGAATGAACAAAGATACACAGGCACCTATTGTACTGTTTATATTCTCATTAAAGTGTAAAACAGTTACTATTTAATTAGGGAGAACTCATACAGGTGGAGGTCCTCCCAAAGACATTTTCTATAATTTTCAAATGTATTCCCTACTTTTCTATACAGTTTATCATCGTTTCAGCTAAGTCTGGATTTTTTTTGTAAAATAAAAGATGGTATAGGTCACTCTGGTATTGTCACATGAACCTTAGCTGAGGCTGCTCACTCTGCAACTGAGATTTGCCAGCCAGACAAAACCTGATCAACAGCAAAGGAGCAGATCTAACAAAAAGTCAAACTCAAAGCAAATTCTCAACAGGAGTAACAAAATAATGATCAAAGTATTTTTGTCAACAAGCTATAACAACTGTTACTCTGATTGTTTGCTGATTTCCCATGGCAATGGTCTGCAACCAACATTCAGAAAAGCATTTTATTTTCAGAATGAACTCTATAAGCAAATACATTTCAGCACACTATGACAACTGCAGCAATTATTTACTATACATAATATGAAAATTCTAAAATGCCAAAGTATGATAAGGTCACTGTGAACTGATAACTGGTGCCTTCAATTCTGTGTATGACACTTGTGTTTGAATATTTTGTGTATTTCAACAAAAGACTTTGGTAGATTTTACATGTCAAGAAAAAATTGATTTACAACTGGACCGTGAATGAAGTGGGTGTTTTGAGTGTGGAGGCAGTGGGACAGAGCGCTTCCTGCCTTCACAGGAAAACTATAAAGTACTAAACACAGAGTAGGTTAAGACAATGACTAAGGTAGTGCTTTTAATTACATGTCAAGGGCCAGCAGATAAACTACAGGGGTGGGCAGATAACAGAAACAACTTAAGTTATAATCCAATCCAATACCATATACTACAGATGCTAAAAATATCAGTTAAATCAAACCTATTCTGGGGTTAAATTTGTTGCAGGGCTGTTGCAAGTAGTCTGAGGTACTTCTGTGATTTTGTCCACATCTTGTAGATCTAACTGGAGAAGGTCTTGATCACTCTAATTAGTCACATCTGACAAAAAACATACTGTAAATTTGTCTCAGAGCTGACTTTGTTAACATTTCCAGCTGCTTGCTTTATTAAACCATTAATTAAGAGTGACATTAGGATATGAGACCATAACAATTAATAGACCTTGGCAGACTCTACTGTTAAAAACACCAACAAATGAACAACATGTAGTTTGCTGTTCAGCAAGTGCCAAATTAGTGATTAAGATTTGGGATATTTCAAATAAAGTGGGAAATCAAAAACATTTCTCTGTCTACTCATAGTCCTTATTTTTATAATGTTAGGTGCTTTTTTCAGTGAGCTCATTGCTTGAGATTGTATTTAAATGTTACAATACTGGGTGTACAAAAATATACAATTAGAAGCATATGTGATGAGTTGTAGAAAAACTGAACCTTATTTATTTGTGGTATCTGAAAATATGAATAATGAACTTCCCCAGAATTTTCTGGGGTGATCTGACAATCGACAGTGAATTTGTTGTGAATAATGATGTCACTTGAAATCTAAAGCTGAAGAAAGAAAACAAAGTACTGCTGGTGAAATCACTGAATATGGAGTTTAAAAAGCACTACTAAGCTGAGGCTGACTGGTACTGGGTGCGAGGAAAGAACTGTTGGAATCACTGGTGCAAAGCATTGGTGTGTCACATTATTTTATCATCATTGCACTGCATCACTGCCTGATGTTTTCCGCTCCATGAGCTTGTATAGTCGCATTCAAATACATGTGGGTGTATTTCAGTATTTAACCTGAGGGCAGTTTCTAACTTGGCACCATGTTGGATGTGCAGAAGAGGCAGATGCAGCTGATGTGGCTTCTGGTTCATGACTGCAAATCCACTGCATGACTAAACAATCACAGGAATCTCCAGTGACTAATTTGGACCACGGGGAGCCAACTGGACACTGTGCATAAGAGCAGTGGATGCATTACCCTCATGTGATTGTTTTTTTAATATCAATTTGAGTTAGTGATATATTTGTTTGTTAACAGGTTGCCATTATTTAAGGATCACTTTTTAAAGGATCAAACTGGCTACTGTGCGTGTTTCAGCCCAATATATACAATCCGCATACACGTTATGTTACTGACAATCATTTATCATTTCCCAAAATATACTACTTTAGCAGTAAATTATAGAATTTTTTGCCTACCTTCCAGACTGCCATGAATTTCAGTTCATTTCAGTGTACTATTAAAATCAACTTGCAGAGAATTGAAACAAGTTTGAGATAAATAATCCGTCACAGCGTACAAGACGTCTATTACTTTTTTTGCCGAAGTAACTTTACTGTATTTAACCAATCCAACATGGAGCTGTAAGGAAGGCAATGTATTCCTCCGCCTCAAATACAGTCCCAGGAGAAGATGGCTTTTACCGAGAAATTAAAATGGCCGTGCCTTCTACAATCATGCATAAGTGTTTGCAGGTGAAACATTGAATTTTAAGGTGAGTATATCACCTGAACATTTGATTTTGAAAGATGAGGGGATTTGAAAAAAATAACAGGAAAACTGAAGTACAGTTTTATGTTTTGGAAGTTGGTTGTCAGTAAACTAACATGTATGCAGGTTGTTTATATTGGGCTCAAACATGCACGATCACCAGTATGGTCCTTTAAACACTGATATCACAGCACAGTATAAAAAATTGGAAATATTTTGATTATTTTCCTGATTTTTATTTTTTTTTTACTTATAATAGACAATGTGATATACTGCAACAAAACAGAGACAACATAAGAGATGAATTATGTTAAACTGCTCTCCATCTCTTTTCATCCATGACTTTTGATTATTTGGGCCAGGACACAGCTGAGATTATGAGAGCCTGAGGATGGGGAAAGGAAAAAACAAAAGTGTTCTGCCACACAAACTGTAGGTAACAGTTATAGGTGCTCAATAATTCAACTAAGGTAAAAATTCCAGAGTAAGATGTAGATTTACAATAACTCTAGCCAAAGGAGCAAGATGAGAAAATATATTGTGTCTTGCAATACAACCTTTTTTAGGCTTGTGCATGAGGAGGAAAAAAGGAGGGAAAAAACAGATGTTTACCCAATTTCAAGTGCTGGCACTCAGAAGAGAGATTATGCTGCTCCACATTTAATGATTTCTCTTGGTTTCAGGGATTGTTTGTGTTAAAGAGAGTGCTTACAAGTATTTCAGCACAGCGAGAAAGAGAGCAGCTGAGCTGATAAAAGTTCTGTTCAGTCTGCTGAGAAATGGAAGTAATACTGTTCTCAACGTAGGGATTTTGAATTTGCTCAGCCTCTTAATTTGAATCTTGCCAACATATAAAGGTACAAAACACATACAGCAACCCTGTCTATTTACAGTTACATTCACATAGAACTAATGCACTTACCAAAAAGGAGAAAAATGTAATGCCATCCAGAATGTTATTTATCAACATTCACAATGAGTGTATCTGTAAGTATCCCCAAAGCATTTACCACCAACCTTTTTTTTTCCTTCAGAACTGTTTCCATTGAATGTACATTGTTACAAAGAAAAAAGCTCAAACTGTTGGAAAAAAAAAAAAACTGTTTAGCGTGTAACAGTTAATGCTGATGTAAACATAACTTGAAACATGAAGCTGTTTTGTAAGAAAAAGCATCAGCAGTTGTAGCTTCTTATTCACACTGAGCTAATTATTTTGACCAATTGTGGCTGGTGTCTGAGGGTTCGATTGAATCTTTGTGGTGGTCTGCAGCTACAGAGCATGAGTGAGAAAATTGTAATTATTTTGCTGTTTTGATATTGCCTTTCATTACATTATATGGGAAGCTTTGGACGGTTCTAATCAACTTCTCATGAAATATCACATGGGTAGGGGCATGAGGCATGGATGGAAAATGATTGTGAAGGTTTTCAGATCATTCAGCTCAACAAAAAAAAAAATGGACTCCCTTGACTTGCTTATCATGTTGTTTTATGCAACAACACGTTTCAAAAATACTGAACATAGTGTTGACCTTATCCATTTAGATAGATTTAAAGGTCATGTGATGGTGAATGTGAACTGTTTTGAGCACTATAAAGGCACAATAATGTTGTGAATGTTTAATGTGACATTAAATACCTGCATCTGAGACTACACTGAGAAAAATTTGTGCAGCTGGAAAACCAGTTGGGAGAGGGCATTACATTGCATTGCATTTAAGATGCCAGAACCTCTGACATTTTTGGAGTGCTACTGCTGAGTAAGAGCAAGGATGTTTGCTTTATACCTCTTATGGGAACTGGGAAACTGCAGTCTGATGTTTCAGAGCACAGTTGAGCAAAACATTTGCATTCTCTGGTGAAGCATGACAGCCAAATCCTATTTTCCTTTACCATGTGAATTTGGGCACTGTGAAACTGTCACTTTCTGGTTGACAGCTCATTTGTCAGTCCTTTAGTCTTGCATTAGACATCATCCTCTCAGTGTACAGACATCCAAGCCCTCCACTAGTCCTCTCAGGTGGAAAAATCCCTGGACCTTTGCCTATAGTCAGTCTGCCCACTACTGGTACTCCTCCACTCCCACTCACAGGAGGATGCATGCATGCGCACAGAAGCTGGATAGAAACAATGGCCACTAAACTGAAATCTGATTTGTTTATTTTATTATTACTTTACTGCAGCAGATACTAATTTGTCCACTGAGTTCAAAGCCAATTATAATAACCTCTTAACGGGTTGAAAGGCTTTTAAACAAACTGAACCTTAAGCTATATTGTGTGACATAGCCTAGAAGCCTGCAGTAGTTTCTGTTTGACTATTTTGCAACTTTTAAATTAAAAACAAGCATCCCTTCTACATCTGGACAAACATCTTAAAAGGCAAACCATTGAATTTTAAAGTGGGTGTATCACCTGAACATTTGATTTTGAAAGATTAGGGGATTTGGCAAAATAANGAATTTTAAAGTGGGTGTATCACCTGAACATTTGATTTTGAAAGATTAGGGGATTTGGCAAAATAACAGGAAAATTAAATGCAGGTAGTATTTACTGGGCTTTAACATGGAAAATCACCACCAGTGTGGTCCTTTAAGCAAGAACAATAAAGGATGTATGTGTTATGTGAGGAAAGTTAACAAAGAGCTTGTAAGAGAAATTAAAATTCTAACCTACGCATCAGCACACCTGGGCAACATCTGCATGTAGTGGGCATTACTGTCACTTTGTCCTTTAAGGACAATTACGAATTTTGTCAGATGCACCCTTAATTCCACAGTCAGTTGCTATCAGACAATCCAGCAGGCACTTCATCTGAAGCATACTGAGGCTAAAGGCCTCAGTGAAGCTACATTTGAAAGTGCACATCTGAACACAAAGGGCCTGTGAGATATTCACCTACAGGCTAAGGAGAAGTGCATCATAAGTTGCACTGAGGATGAACCTAATCTTGCATGCCTCCATGCCCCACACTTCACCTCAAGTTCCATCTCAATATATTTCCAGTTAATCTCAAATGTAAAAGGATCAGTCTGCAAAAGTCTGGGACATAAACTTTTGCAGACCGATCCATAAATCATGACAGAAAATATGCAACCCCACAGATTTCCAAATGGGAGGGTCTCACCTCTGAATGGGAAGGTTAGTGTGTGGACACCTCCAAGCAGAGGTGGACCAAACCACTTGAAGCGTGTCCAAAACATAAGCCAAAAGAAAGACATACCTCATTCAAATTCTGGAGTATTAAGCCTTGTGTGTGCAAGCTTGTTTATAACCATAAAGAAGCAGCTGCATAATATTATGCAGCTGCTTCTCCATCCTCAAAAGACAAGATCCTGATACAGCCAGCAGCCTCAGTAAATTACCATTAGTGCAGAAAATTTACAAGGCTGGTTTTGAAACTTCATTTCTGCAGCTATAGATGTTTGTAATGTCATAACTCCATATCTTCTGATCAACTTGCAATTATTACGTATGTCCACATCACTATTATGTGTTAAACTACAGTTGAACACAATATACCAGTCTATACTTACCAAAAGCTAACAGAGACAGTTTGGCTTTCCTCATGCTTAATTTACAAAAGTAAGACCTGTTATATTGTACTGATGCCCTGTTTGACAGAACCTCTGACACTGAAAGCTTCAAATAGCCTACTGTTGTCAAAGCATCATGGGAATAAAGAATATCTACGAAGACCTGAATCGTATAATACAGTCTGATACAATAGCTCTCCAGCAAATACTTGTAAATATGGTATATGTTACATCTTTGTTTAGACAGTGTCAGGGATGTGTTTACAAGTTGTATTTTGTGGTTGTGACATAATTTTAAACCTCTGTAGGTTGCATTTAATTGTATATAGAGATCAATGCAGTAATTTAAGGGTTTGGTAGATCTGTTGTTTCTAATTACCATTTACTGTGGTGGGGTTCCAAAAAAAAAAAAAACCATCAGATGGGACAGAATAAATTTGGCCTTGATGTTTACCTGCTATAGTTATGCATGGGATGGCTGGGGCCTCTCTGTTGGCTGCCGTGAAAGACACAAACATTCACCGTCTGCATGTTTGGAATGTTAATGAGAGAAGATAATACAACAACACTTGGATGCTGTCTGGAAAGCCTGCAGAAACAGTGAAGTAATTGTTTTTAATTGGTTCTAAGACTGTGGTGGCTGCCATACTTTGTCAAACAAATGTAGAGAATTTTTTTTTCCCCAGTTTTTGCCTTGAGAGTATAATATGCAAGATGCAAGTAATCTCACCTCCCTTTGTGTAACAGAAGCAAGAGATGAATTATTCTAGTTATACAAGTTCTGCAAGGGGAAGCCAGTAGATTCCATTTAAAATTTTGTTCAACTGCACAACTTCAGCATTTTACTGAGTTACCTAATGGCATTTCAGGTGTCTGCTCCATATTATAAGTAGAAATGTTATCAGGATTAAGAATGTCATGTACTGCCAGACATAAATTGATATTCTATCTTTTTGTTCCTTTTTTTTTTTTTTTTTAAAGTGAGCATTGAATGGACTTTTTATTCTCCATCAGCTACTTTTTCCTTGTTCATTCTTCAGATTCCAGTTTAACATCTTCTGGACCGAAGTCCACAATGAGGTATGTCACATGAGATTTTCAATTTACAAAATATCCCTAGAATCTAAGAAAGTAATGTTTGTCTCACAAAAAGTCTCAAATAAAAGGCTTTTTGTGATAATTCCCATGTAGTCTATATCTAGTCCATCTAATCTATCTAGTCACTTCATCCAATTTAAGTAGGTGCTATCTGAGGAATGTGGCTACAATGTGTTGTCAGTAGCTGAATAATATGATACATGATCATCAGCTGTCCTTGCTGTTTTTAATGCCATCCGTCTGGCTGTAGGTAGAAGCTGGAGCTCCTTCCTTGAAACTCAGCCAGGTTGAACTGCTCAAGACAGGCACAGGCGCTCAAGTCTCTGTCACATAAACATTTATAACGGCAAAATTTCCCGGTGGGGGTGGATTAAGCAATAATGCCAGAGAGAGATACAAATGCACCTATCACATGCACCTCTCTCTCTCTGCCTTGAGCGCCAAAAATCTCAGAACCACCAATTACTTATCTAAAGCTGCAACATACTATCTTACAAAGTAGCCACAAAATAAGTTCAGAATTAGTGCCACTCTATTCTGTCACTTTAATTAAAAAATGTAACAATCACTCACCGATCTCTGACTCTCCATGGTCAGTCCTTCATGGCTTTTCTTTTAGAAACTAGCTATTAGCAAATAAATCTCCACGATCCAGTCCTGCTTGTCAATGAAGCCATTGCCAAGTCCACGACTCCTTTTACAAAGCTGTTCGTTGGTAATTCTTTATTAACTTCAACTTAAAAAGTTTAGTTCCCCTTAAGTGAGGTCAGAGGAGTGAAAATCCGACAGACAACTTCTGCGTTTGGAACTGCTTTCAACTGTCTTCACAAAATGGCGGCCCAGAGGTAAAATTCTGAGCGCGAAGACGCCGTGCTAGCCTGCTCTGAAGTCGTTAGCGTCAATAGCGTTGTCTAGCATCTGGTTTTCCCAGTGTCCTTCTCTTGGTGGATACTGTTCGTTAATTATCTCTCCATATTTCATTTGCATTTAACTGGCATCTTTCCCTCCCATTATTCCATTTTCTTCTCTCTCCGTATTTTCTCAACTCCACCCCACTTCACCAATACCTAAATAAGCTAGCCGGCTATTAGATTAGCTAGGCAGCAGCGCGCTCAGTGGAGCTACGTCTCTTTCCCGCACATCCACCGGAACAGGATATGGGTCAAGTGTATTTCCGAAAATATTTACTGCAAATGGCATTTTGGAAAATACCCCACTGTATTTAACACCACGTATATTGTAGAAATGCAAATATTAATAAAAAGTTTGTTCTATTAATTATTATAATTTTTCCTCTAGTGGAGCCCCCTGAAGAGCAAAACCTGGGTATGGACTAACCATAAAATTCGCCACCTGTAAACAGTTTTTGGGTAAAATAAATAAATAAAATGCATTTTTAAATTTCTTAGTCTGTAGGTGGTATACTTATTTAAGTAAGTGAATTTTGGAATTAGATATCAAGTGAGGAGCAGTGACAAATTAATGCAACTGATGTGCATCCCACCAAGGGGATAAACCAGGACTGTTTAAACCATGACTAAATAAACTGGAAAAAAAAAAAACATTGATAAACTTGAAATAAACTTGTTTTTTTTTACACTTTATGAACAGACTTACCAATCCAGACACATTCCACTTCCAGTTTCACAATTTAAATACAACTAGTATTAAGTTCACATGTGTTTTGCTCTTTAACAGACATTCTTGCTGCAATAATTAGAACAAAAGTGCTAGTGTTCATGAGTGCTGGGCTTAATAAGTAAATGTTAATGTGCTGTATCCGTTAATGGAAACATTTTCTCCAGTGATTGCAAATACACAATTTAACCTGCGTACATGGCACGGTCTCTGGCTCCTTGCTAAATTCACATTTAAAAAGACAACATTACTTGATTGCAATATAAATTCTAAACTGATTTATTTTGTTGGTAGTCACTGTATGAACTTAACAATGATTATACTGAAGGTTTTAATCAGAGCCCATCACAAATAATCGCCTGCACAAATTAACCGCTGCTGGTAGCCAGTGAATTAATTTCTGTTCTCACACAGGTTGCTTATTTGAAGTGACAGGTCCCTGAGCACAGAGAGATGCCCTTGACAAACAGCATGATCATCTGTGAAATTTTTTCCACATTGTACTACTTCCAGCCAAATATATTACAGTGGTGTCTTCAATAATTTTACAGTTGGGTGAAGTTAATAAAAAAAAAAAAAAAAAAANAAAAAAAAAAAAAAAAAAAGAAAAGAAAAATACAAACTTATGGCATAACAGCCTTTTCAAGGTGAATAAACATTTGTGATTAGCCTCTCTTTAATCACTTCACTACTGCTGACACCCAATGATGCATGAAGATTTAAGGGCAAATATATAAAAATCTCTTTTTTTCAAAACCATTAAATGAATGTCCCATATCTTCTGTTTTGACATCTTATATACAGTAACTCAGAGGCAGTGCCAGTGCGCCTTCAGCTCCATCCTTCATCAGTGACACTAAGTGGACAGGGCATGAGGAAGATTAACTAGAGAATAATCTGGTTTTTGAAGCTGCGGTTGAGGTCTTTGTGTGGGAGGACAATCGAGTTGAGTATAATCACCTCTGAGGGAATGGTCACATTACAACCTGAGGAGACAAAGAAACACAGTATTTAGTCTGCAGTTCAGTACAGAGCAAAGGACAAAACGTTTCAGTCACTTCACATTTTATGTGAACATAAGATTGCTGTAACAATAAATCCAGGAACAAGTCTGCATTTTCAAATGTATTTACAAGCATCATTTTCAACCAGTAGCTCTTGTCTATGTAATGTGAACTTAGTGAATCTTTAAAAATATTTGACAACTTCAAATAAATCTTTATTAATGTCAGTGATAGACAGAAGCTTTTACACTTCCTGTTCTTGAATCCCAGTGTGGTATAAGCTGTAGGTATAAATCCGCTGGAATACAGGAAAGGAGGTGTTTTATATTTCTGGTTTAAACAGAATGAACAGTAAAACAACGAACAGCACTGTCCAAAGAGCAGCATCATTCAAACAGAAACTAAATAATACTGGATGCACTGTTTGACAGGTGATCCTGGGAAATTCCAAGCAAAAAGCCACAATCATGCCAACTTCGTTCTACTCTGATAAATTTATTTACTTATTTATTTATTTTTAAGAATCATGTAAACACCATTATCAGATTAAAACTTACATAACTTGATGTTGGTACGCTCCAAGTAACAGACCTACATTATGCGATTTTAAAGCCACTGAAGCATGTGAATGCTTCATCAGCTTACAATCGGTGTAAGATTTGTGCACATGCACCTAGTGTACTTACTCTCTTAAGATGATTAAGTAACAAGTCATGTATATTCACTGAACAACAGAATCATATTAATTCCATCCATATTCCACATTTTTGCCTTAACTGTAGTCTAGACAAAAATCAGAGTAAAGAGTGCATGTAAAACCTGTCAAGTTAGTATCCATACAAATGTTACTGATGTGTACTAAAACTGATCCCACGCTGGTCAAGCAGCAAAATCCTGGTCTCAGCTATGCTATTAATACACCACTCACTAATCAACACATCACTGAATTTTTGTACAATTACATAAAAATATATAAAATATCATAAATGTTCCTGCTAAAGGTGGACCTAAAGGTCAGAGCATGCTTACCCAGAATAGTAATTGATGGTGTAAGTTTCCCATCTCTGAAGAGGGTTTCACTGTCAATTTTAGCATAGGGGTCATTGGGGTTGGGGTCACTTGGGGTTCCTTCTACTCTTGACCACTTGCCTATAGTGCTGTCCCATCCCACAATGCTGTTCAAAACACAGCAGTGATCCTTCAGGAAGAAAGGTGATATCAAAGAACAAGGTAAGTTTTAATTGATTTGTCAGAAGCTAAGTGTACAATGACTCATAAATGGAACATGTCTTCATGTTCTTTTACATACTGTATTTTCAGTTCAGTTTACAACTTGTTTTCCACTGTAAGTGAAGTTTAAATCTTTTTTTTTTAACCATGATCAAACCCTTTCCATAAAGTTTGCTTTAGCTCAACTTTTCATGTGACACGCAATTGAAAATGACATTGTGAATTAATGTTTTTATCACAAAATTCAATTTATGGTGGAGAAACACGATTTTCAGATATTGTATCAATGTCATATAATCTACTTTTGTGTTGTGATCATTTCATAAAAAAAACTGAAATTTTCTGTTTCAGCAAGTCCAGTTTTATCAGTAATGTTTCTTCTTGTACAGGACATAGACTTTACCATCTGTTGACAGAGAGGCTCACCTGAAGAGTTGCACCATGGAGGATGATGGATTCTCGAACTCTTACTCCAGCACCAATAGTCACTCCTGTGCCAATGGAGACATTGGGACCCAACTGCACAGAGAACAAAAGAAATAAACCTAAATGTCACACTGAATCAGCCATACTGCTTGGAAAAAAAGAGAGCTTTCCCCATTTACCAGTGACACAGTGTGATCATTCTTTGTACAATACTGAAGTTTTCCAATAACTGATGTATATTTTCTCTAGAGAGTACACTGTTAATGTCACACAGTGTTCATTTATATGTTTTTTTTGTGTACAGTGCAGAACAATAGGAAAACTTACTTACCATAGCAGTTGGGTCAATATTGGCTGTAGGATGAATATAGACATTGCCTATAAAAAGAGAATAAGTATGAAAAGATTTGTCACTGGTGTAAGGAAAGGGCAAAGCTGCAAAAGGTTCATGAATGTACCACTTATTCTGGGCCTGCCCTCCTCATTTGAAGCCAGTCTCTCAGGGTGGGTTGTGTGATACTGGTTCAGATACAAACGACTTGCATAAATTGCAGACCTGAGAAAATAAATCACACAAAATGTTTGAAAGAGAGACATCACCAACATGTAATTTCTTTGACTTAGAGAGGTAATGTATGCTTTTGATGTCAAAGCATAATGTAGCAGCAGCAGCCTGACCTCTTTCAATTCACATTTCTAAAGGACCTTTGGGCTTGATGAAACATGTCTAACCTCCCAAAGCAGTGATATGAGTCATTTTATTTATTTAATATGGACTAAAGCAGGGGCACTCAAACTGTTTTACGAAAGGTCCACATATGAATTTTACAGAGAACCAGAGGTCCAGATGCCAACACAATGAAATAGATAACTGAGTCACTAAACTGTCCATAATATATGAAAAAACTTCACAGTCAACAACTCATCATATAATTTAGCCCTAATTAAATTATATAATATCATCCAAACACTCCTTAAGAACTTCTGCATCAGAAAAAATGCTTTCCCAACACCCAGGCCACTCTGAGTGAGGCTTCATCCAGCTCTCTCTTGTTGGGTCATAGATCTGACAAAATCTGTTTGTGGCTTCATATAAAGATTTTAACTGTGTAAGTTTTGCTGTTCTCACCTCAGTGTTCTGTGGATATTACTGTGCTTTGTTTCATAGTGGCATTTTACATTACCACTCTTTATGATGCCACATAATTTCAGTGCATATCAGGCATATAGGTTTGGTGCTGGACCTTGGGAGACTGAATGTTTTGTTTTGTGTCCATTCCTTTTTGAATTCTCTGTTTTCCTGATCAGCTTTTATTTCTTTGCTTACACTTACTTAGAATTCTGACTAACTCTGAGAGCAACATCTTGCAGCTAGCATTAGTGATGGTATTTGTACATCACTGACAATGACAAATCACGGTCATGGTAATAACATCAGCGTCTTGTGATTGGACCGGAGTGCACATACATCCACACAGAAATGGGCCACAGAGGCATGCATACACACAAGCAATCATGTAGTCTTGCTGTCTGCAATGCACATCACATTCTGTACGCACTCTTACATGGGCATGGTAAACACACTAGCAGCGTGGCAGACACAAAGAAATATATGCATACGTAGCCTAATATGTGACACATGGTCCAGTCCAGACTGATTAGCAGTGCAGTTCAGATGCGAACCATCTTCCAGACTTTGAGAAGCCCCAGAGTAAGAATCCTGAGATCAGACTTCAGACAGCTGCATCATCTGATGGGATGGGCTGACTTTTTTTTTTTTTTTTTNTTTTTTTTTTTTTTTTTTCAATCATCTGACATGTTTCATTCCTTAAGGTCCATGTTTTCAGTATTCAACAATGTCCTACAGTTTTATATATTCACAAGCACAAAAAACCGCAGACTTCTACTTTTGGCCACTGAAGTTATGGAGCTTAATTTCTGGGTTGAAGGACACTTTGGAGAGAGGAGAGAGCTTATCAGGTCTCTCCTTCAACTGCACGTTCCTAGCCAGTGTCAGGATTCAAACCAGAATCAGCATCATCACCACATACCAGCATCATCACAATCAAGTTTCTCTAATCTCTAGCTCTCTGTACCAACACCTTCCATAAAAAGAAAGAGGTGCATTCACTTTGAACATGATGAAATGTACAAATAAATTCACTACATTACATGCAAAATCAAACAGCGCATATGATAGACACTCACCCTGCAGATTTGATCTGGCTCCAGAAACTGAGGGTTTTATAGACGTAGAGTTTGCTCTGTCCTGCCAGGGCAGTGAAGATGTCCTGCTCCAGCCTGATGGTCTCTGCCCGGTGCCAGCCGTTGTTTGGCTCCTCTCTGGAAGGAACAACGCATCAGTTAATGAGACAGCTTTACAAAACAAGATCAGGGGCCTCATTTAGTAGAAAATGCTTGCAAAAGTTTGAGCTTATAATGGAATCAAAGCCATGTTGGGATTTCTAAAATTTGTCTCTATTTTCACTGCAATATAAAACAACAAAGTCACTACCAAGTATGAGTTCCATGAAATCAATATGTAATTTCTCCATATTCTTTGAAGAATCAATTGAAACAGCATTTTTTTTTTAAATGAGGCACCTGGTTTCCCAAAAGTCATTCACTTACAATGGAACAAAGATTGCTTCAATAATAAGAGGATGTGGAGACACCTAGCCCAGGGTTTTTTCCTCTATAGCCATGCATATTGACAGGATAAGCAAGTTTGTGTAGAAGCTTAGCTAAACACACCCATGGTAAAACTGTTCAAGTCTTTCTCATTCTCTGTGGCTATCTAATGAGCACTTAATATTTACAGAATGATATGCTATAATTTTCCTCAGAAATCAGTTATGTAAGATTTCTGTTGTATACCCATGGCCTTTGTTATTCGTCTTGTAATTTAACAGTCTTTGGGATTTCTCCTAAAGTGTCTCCTAAAGCCACCTAAGTCAACACCTTACAATGTACTATGAAGTATTAAATGACAGGACTGGGTTGAAATTAATGACTGCTAATAACTTGACTCAGGAGATTTGTCAATGCTGAAACCAAAACAGTAGTGATCTAAAACTAAAGTATCAGCATATTTGGTACAGTATACCCAAGCTAGTGTAAAATATTAATCAAAAGAATATTTAAAAGCATTACACCCATAAAAGAAGTTTTATCAAAAACAAAGGGATATGGCTAGAGGCAAAATATTCCCTGTGTAACCCTTCAAGCGTCTCAGAGGTGTTGAAAATCTTTTTGAATCAGAGCACAGATTTGTTAGGTGCAAATGATATCAGCAGATCAGTAACAGACAAAACAGTTTGGAATGTAGGATGAACATGAAGAAAGGAGGAGGTTAATAAATGTTCTGCTTTCCTCTAGGATGAGAGACCACTGCAAAATGCAAGATGTAACGTACTCAATAACTAGCCTCATGCCCATTTTTCTGGGCAAGGATTAAACCTAATACTAGATTAAGGATTTTTTTTTTTTTTTTTTTTGCTATGGATGTCTCAAGTTAATTTTGTTAATTATAATCCCTATCAATGAAACTGGCCCCTACAGTTTTACCATCAACTGCATCCAAATAGAAGGTGCATACTTTAAAGTAGTGTGGTGCGTGCACCACCAGTGGCACTTTAAGCACCCTCTTGTGGTATGCCAGATAACTCTAGAAATTTCTGCAGAGAATTGTGAATATTAAAATCTATGGAAATTTTGTTATTTTGGCAAGTTATTCACCAAAAGTTTGCATTTATTACCACAGAGTTGGCAGCTTGTTGGTGAGGTGGTACTTAGATGTTGGTTTGCTCAGAGGTCCTACATGGTTTAAAAGCTTTGAGGAAATGTACATGCTACAACCAGCACATTGAAAATAACTGAAAAATAGCACAGGTATGTTCAACAACATATCCAATGCAATCCCAGCTTTATCACTGGTAATCTTTCTCTAGCTCACACCATACTGTAAGCAGTCTACTGTACAACCACACCGTGCAGCCTAAATGTACCAACTTACCCATCAAATGGATATCTGATGATTGAGTGAGGAAACAGAAATCATGGCAGGGAAGAGGAGGAACGAAGGAAGGAAAAAAGACAAATGAGGAGAACCAAAGAAATGGAATTAATGGTATTCACATGCATTCCAACCCACAGATCACCAAGAGGGACTCTTCCCACTCACAACAACATTTCTTGCTGATTCTTCTGGAAGACAGTGCCGATATGCTGGAATATGTCTGGGTTAAAGAGGTATACACCACAGTTGATGATGTCGCTGACAAATGTGCTTGGCTTCTCAACATAATGTAAGACCTACAAAAAAAAAAAAAAAAAAAAAAAAAGAATAAGTTATATGATTTTAAAGTAAAGTCAAAATAACTTGCATGAATAACACAGGACTGGATCAATACCTCATTTGTTTCTTCATTTTCAACAATACAGCCGTAATTCATGGACTGCTTTCTGTTTGCCTAGATAGAGAAGAATAGTGATATGATTTAGGATGAATCCTATGCTATCATCCATGCTAACATCAAACAGCAAGAACCAAGATCTGACAACAATTACTTCAATATCAACGGTGTACTAAATCTAAAAAAAATCAGATAGCAACCAAAAACAGAGAGAACCTTCTTAGTGTTTCTCTTACTACACCAATCCTATAACAGACAGTTAGAATTTGAGCCAATAATGAAATCTCACTGTTGTGCCAAGGATAACGAAGCTGTTTGGTTCTCCATGTTCCTTCTGGAAGCTGAGCATCTCTGTTAGAGGAAACTCTGAGCAGACATCAGCGTTCATAACAAAGAAAGCCTCTGGACTGCCTGAGACAATCTGATCTCTGAAATGATAGATGCCTCCTCCAGTACCCAGGGCAGCGTACTCCTGCAAATACCTGTGTTGCAGAGTCAACAGGATAATTATTCCAACTGTTTTTCATCCTCACACTTAAGAGCATTTCATAGATAGATAATTTTACAACTGGTTTATGAAGTGATGTCTAAAAAAAAAAAAAAAAAAANAAAAAAAAAAAAAAAAAACAAAAGCAGAAGCTTCTGGACTGTGAGCATGTCTTCATGAATCTTCACAACTATCTGTTCTTGATTCGTGAGGTAGCCAGGAGCATTCCCTGTTCTGAACTCTGTTCATTACCTGATGGAAATCTTGAATTCCTGCTGTGCACTGATCAGGAATCTGGTCAATTCTTCATTTGGTTGATAAAAGCCGATGAGTAAAATCTCCTTCATATTCGGTACCTTGTGACACAATTAAATATTAATGCAACTTAACAGTAACTGGTGAAATATTTGGATTCACCTGACAATATGCAAGATCAATCCTGGTTAAGACTAACATTTTAGAATCTTTTAATGCAAATGTAAAATCAAGAATAATTACACCACTCAAAAAAATCACATAAGAGACAATCCAAAAAACCTTTGCACACTGACAATTACTTCCTCAAAAGGAATGAAAAGCCATCATTTGAGATTACTGAAACTGTAGTAACTTTTAAACATATTTAAGCCTATCAAGGTCTTAACTGCAATAATCCTACTTATATTTTACAGTCTGCCGAGAAGCAGCTTTTAAGCACTGTGAAATTGTGTGGATTCCTTTGACACTCACCCTTGCACATGCTTCAATGTGATGCTGCAGCATGGGCACACCAGCTACTGGAAACAAAGGTTTAGGAACTTCAAATGACAGTGGCCTAAACCTTGTCCCTGCAAAACAAATGAGGCAATAACACATCTGTTAATTTTTTCTCGTGCTTGTATTGTTTACTGTGAGTAAACATTGTCTCTACATGCTGCACCAGTGGTTCTCAAACTTTATGAACCAAATACCACCAATGAGCAAACCCAAACATCTAAGTATCACCTCATTAACTCTTTCTAAAATCACAGAAAAATTTCATGTGTACTGCACTGAAATGGGACTCGAAAGGTTCCTGACATCCACATAGAACGGAGGTACATAATGTGCACATGGGGTGAATTGGACTATTTTCAACAAAAATCTAAGTATTAATTAAAAGAAAAAAATAAGCTGTAAAATAAATTAATAAATAATAGCTATATTTATACATTTTTATATATTTATTTATTATAATTTAATAAATAATTAAACTAAATAAATAACACTTAAATTAAATAAAAACAGAATTTCCAAATATTTGGACTGATTTGATTCTCAGCTGGCATAACACCAGGAGGAGCTTCAAGTACCACAGTGGTGCATGTACCACAGCTTGAGAACCATTGCCCTATACAGTCTGTGTCATGGGGAAAACACGTTTACAGTGTTGATGTGTATTTAATTAATTGATTTATTTATTTGTAAATTACAAGGAGGAGCAGCCAAGCAGCCATTCACAAAGTTTTGATCACTGAATTTCTTTAAAACTTCACTGCTGCATATTTTGGGGGAATAAAAGGCCACCTGATGTTTTATTTTGAAGTTTGTTTTGTCCAGCATTGTGTAGTTGAGTGAAGTTATAGATTATATCATAACACCATAGTAAAGAACTTTATTTTAGTGACTTGTATAGGATTTGACAAGAAGTTGAAATTTAACAGTCACATTTTAATTGCATTTTAATGCACACCATGTTCTTTATGTTGTGAGTTAAAGTTGTGTTAACATTTACACCCATGACTAATAAATATTAATTGAGACATTAGGTTGTCTCCACAGTGCTACTGTTGTCTGTTCATTATGCCACGTCAGTGTAAACACAGCGCTTATTAGCTTTAGCAACCTAACTTCACTTCATCCACAGAGAGCGGTCTCTGAAAACATGATAAAGGTGTAGTTTTCCTCACCTTTCTGTGGGCCTCCTATTAAAATAACAGCCTTCAACATGTTGACAGAGGAGCTGTGTGTAACCACTGAGGAATCGAGGCTGGAAGATACTTGCTGCTGAGCACTCACTTCCGCATCCACTTCCTGTTTGTGACGTCGACGAGATCAACGTAAAAACGTGAAGTGGAATCACAACGGACTGAACTTTCAGAAGCCCGATCTGCAAAGAGAGTTCTGTTTCCACCTCGAGAAAACATTGTTTGTTAGCGGAATTACTCAAAGTTACAAACCGATTTAAATAAACTTAATTTTACTAAAAGTTACAAAGAAAAAAAAAAAATTAGTGCAGATCCTGATCTAGGGAGAGATCCATGATTTGTTTTTTTAATTAATCCCTTGATATTGGAATATGTCAAGCATTGTTCGGTATTTTTGTCAAAATCTTCTAAAGTAACACAACAATTTCAAAAAAAAAGAAAAAAGGATTCAGAATTTTAAAACCTATTATTTTCTTATGGCAAATAAAGCAATACAGGCTATTATTTTTGTTATATTTCTGTTCCAGCCAGTATAGTCTTATAACAAGACAAATTTGATGAACATTTGTTCAGCCTTGGTGGAGATATGAGCTCTAATGATTGACCTTCAGCCCGCACAAATGCTTTACTTGGAATAAAAAAGGATATATTGTACAAAAAGTCACTATTTCGTTGATCTTGGTTGGACAATGTAATTTTGTTAGGTCAACTCTTAATAAAAAGAGTCTCATATCCAGATTTCTTTGAAAAGTCTGGACTAACTAAACCAAAAGTAAATGATTATTTTAATGCTGTTCTCAAAGGTTCTCTGCATTTCTTTTCCCTTTTGGCTGTTCTCCATCATTGCTTGCATAAGCCGTGTTCAAGAAAGAATATGATGCATGTAATTATAAATGATTGCATTTACAAGAGGCAGCGGTTCTTGTCTGTGAGATGTTTAATGTTTTTAATAATGTACTTCTGAAAGTACTGTGAGCCTCCGACTTCTAGAAGTAAAGCAAACCTACAGAACAAAGACCCTTAACTTATTAATGTAGAAAACAAGTGGGTGGTTTAGATTTTCCAGGGGTGTTATAAAGGTTATAAAATCCTACATTTAGTGGTCTGTTAATTGTTCAAGGGAGAGGATCTGAAACTTTGGGACTCCTGGTCTCTTTAGACCAACATGAAATACTTGTAGACCAACACATTATTGGTCTGATGCTTTATTACTCTGGTAATGCACCAAGTTCAATTAACCTTTTTCACTTCTAGACTATCTTTGTGTGTAAAAAGTAGGTTATGTTCTTATTAGAGTTGAGAGAAGTTATAGCATTGGGGAACAATAATTCAGTTGTCAGCTACAGTATGAACACTCGTAAAGACAACAAATAACACATACATTGCTGTAATGGAGAAGCTTACTTTTATATCTGCTCGTTAAAATGTAACCTGAAGTGAAACAGTCTCCCATGGGATGATATTCGAAACTCAAACATATGCAAATGAGATCAAGTCTGCATCAAAAACAGACAGAATAAAATTCCAGTCAACAATCACCAGGGGACCAGGTGGTTTGGAAAAACCCTTCTGAAAACTGAAAAATCTAAAGAGCTTTTATTTTTGCTCAAACAGTAAAAAGATTTATTCCCGCACATTCTGGCACCTCCCCCCATGAACAGAGGCTGCATTACACTTGTTGTAAAAAGTGGCATAAATAAATTTGACACATTCAAATATAAATGGAAATAAGAACATGTTTATTGTATTGAAATCTTCTTCCTCCATTGTACTGACAGTATTATAAAATCATTCAATATATTAAAACATTTCAGTCAATACCACATTGTTTTCTTAAAAAAAACAACCAATCCCTTCATCAAGAGCATCATACTCTCAGTATATTACCATTGAATCGTATCAGTGAAAGCTCCTTGCCCATGCTGATTGTTTAGATCAATATCATCCTGTAAGCTTAATTAACTTTATTTACATTCTTGATAGTCATGAGTAATTCTACAGACTAATAAAAGTATTAATCTCTTACTACAAGTAAGAGATTAATCATACTACACATCTTACAATACAAGTAAAATCATTCACATTTTGCTGTAAATATTAATGTCAAATATTCACAAGCAAATACTCAAGTCCAGAAGTTTAAACTTCTTGGAGAAGATAATTACTTCTTAGCTGCACTGTAAACGTCAAGCCAGCGTACCAAATTAAATCAGCATGACAGCTTTTTCATGAAAGTCAACTAAAGACATTTTATTACCTGCCCTAATAAACCGCTACACAGTAAGCAGAATGATATCTATGTATGTTATCAGCTTGTCATTCCCAAACCACAGTCAGATATCTGATTGCACCTTGTACTAGCAAAACAATGGAACACTATTCATAGACACCACATAATTGTTTGTGTCTCTGTATCAGAGGGGCAAAAAAATAAGCATTATTCCTAAGAACACTCATAACACATGTGGGCAGATTCATAAAAAAAATGGTGCTATAGGTATAGTGTTAACCTAAATGTGCGCTGTGATAATTGAAGCTCATTCATAAAACTTCTACGATAATCAACACACTGCTGTCACATGAAGGTCGCGTTGTTGTGAGGGGTGTGACAGGTAAAAGTCAATGAAGATCAATGTGTTGATGAGCTGCTGCATATTTAATCAGCCACCATTTATCTTGATTTTTTTTTTTTTTTTNGATTTTTTTTTTTTTTTTGATTTTTGGTTTTAAAGTGGCGTGGTGGTGGTTTTAAAATGACTAACTGGCAAAGGAAACATACATTTGCTTTAGAGCTCCTCGTTTTAAAAGACTGACACTAGAGTAACAAGTAAGTGTGCATATTAACCTCCGTAGTTTGTGATCGCACTGCACGGAGGATGGGAGAGTGTGCGTGTGTGCGTGAGGAACTCAGACGTGCGCAGCGCAGCAGGTGAGGTTATGAATGAGCACAGTACCAGATCGGATCAAAACTCACCCTTTAAAAACTGGCTGATCAGCTGAGTGAGTTTATCTATCAAAGTTATTGATCACTAATACATGTGAGGCAAATACAGTTAAACGTCACCCAGATTTCATACCGCTGAAAGCTACCACCGGAATGAAGCAGGTCTTAATTTTTGCGTGTCAGTTTGTTTTATGAATAGCTACCGTGACATACAAATAAGGAAATATCACAGTAACGCCTCTTTCAAGGGAAATGCTAAATATGTCGTTAACAGGCGTTTATGAATGAGGGAACGTGGTTGCGCCACGATATTTGCACATAGTGATGCAGTAAATCACGCGCTAACGTTTATGAATCTGAATCACAGTATCTAACAAGTTAAAATGTAATTACTCTTTAACTCTAACAAGTGTGGGAAAAGGCAGTGGCATTTATTCCATCCATCACTCGGACAGGTACGCCCACTGTGGGATGAGTACTCCCCAGACTCAACAACTTCCACCAGGCCAGAGGCAGAGGGGTCAAATGTCAAAGCAGAATGTAAACAGCAGACAAGTGTCTCACCCCTCCTGGTGGACATTGCTGAGTTTTGCCCACTAGAGGTGGGAGGGGGCGGGGAGGGACTGGTTGATTCTGTCCACTCCTCAATGATGTGAGTAGCATACACAAGAGGTGGGCTCCAAAGCTCTTAATCGTTTCCACATTTTCCCCTCATGCGTCTTTTCCTTGCTTCTTACTACACAAGGAAAAGATGCAAGGACAGAGGAGCTGAGAAATAACGATTTTAGAGAAATGTAGCATCCTCGCTCCTCAATCGTCATCTGAAGCAACATGAGTTACTGATGATATCACACAGCTGGATCAGCTGTCAGTGCTCTTGGAGCTGCTGTTTTAATTCCTAGAAATAATAAAATAGTGACATATTCTCATAAGTCTGATAAGCTTCCATATATGCATAACAATTTGACTTTATAATCTACAGATCATCAACCATAATTTCATTTTGAAGTGTATTTCACTGCTCAGAGAGTTAAAAAATGTTTATTGTCCATTAGTTAACTTTTCCTGTTTTATTAAACATGTCAGTAGATTTTGTTGGAACAGCTTAATATCACCGGTTTTTACACCTGAGATGTAGCTGTTCTGTAGTCTGTTCACGTGTGATGAAACTCATGATGCAATTGCAGTACGATGTAGTGTCAGTGTATTGGATCAGCTGTAGCAGATCTGTCCAATCAGCAAGAGATGGCCAGTAACGGGGCATGACTGTCAGATAAGACTTCCGTGTAAGATTGTCTCTTGTTTCCTCACTCATGAGGTCTCCCTGAGGAAGCCTCCTCGCTCCTTAGAGTGGAAATAAGAGCTTTGGAATGCACCTAAGGTTGTTACTCTGTTGTTCTGGAATGTGATCTTCAGAGAGGACTTAGCATGTTGCTGTTACCTTTCCCTGCACCAGAACTGATGAAGCCTTTCAGATGAATGCTGAAACATCTTCAATTTCAGTCCAGTGATTGCACTTTAACCACATAGACATCTTAGTATCTGGGTGACTGAGATGACCCTTCACAGGCATTGCATACAGTATGTGCAGTGGTAACAGGTTTTTTGATCTACAGTATTCTATCATTACGAAAGTGTGGCTTTAGTGTTCTACCGGTCATAGATTATGTCATTCCTCTTCTATCCAACTGATCTGAACCTAAGAGCACCACAGACAGGACCCACCGCTTCACAAGCTCACATCTGTGCTTCTGTACCATTGTCAAGTAGATGAGCTCACTCCTCAGCCCTCCTGGTATTTCTGCTCCCAGTACTATCTCCTGTTGTATAGGTCTTTGCGTTTTCTCAGCTCCTCCAGCACACGAGCCCTGAACTGGGTCCATTCCTCATCCTGGAACTGCTGGAGGCCCAAGGCCAGATGGAGCTCAGCAGAGTCGCTGCGCAGAAAGGGATTATACTTCTTCTCTTCTCCGATCGTGGAGGGACACTGAAAAAAAAAANTCGCTGCGCAGAAAGGGATTATACTTCTTCTCTTCTCCGATCGTGGAGGGACACTGAAAAAAAAAAGAAGTGCACGTCAAACAGCGGGATAGTTATGCTCTAAAATTAACATGCACAGTCTCTCAGCAGTGTCCCCAACAATTTGTAAGCCAGTCATTCATTTGCAAGCCAGAATCACAGATAACAATCTGTTCCTGCCAACTCAGACCCGCACAGATTTGCATTTTGTATCTCTGCCTCAAGTCTCCTGCTGCACACCTTCTCATCTGAGATGGGACAGTGATTGGAGGAGACAATCATGTCACCCTTTACCATTTTAGGATTTATCAGATCATAATCCACTGTAATTAAACTGATCTTATCCCTGAAAAGTAATGATGATTTAATCATTGTAATCACACATAACGTTAACAGGGTTGTGTGAGCTTTCTCAGCTTAATATCTTCTGTGACTACTTCCATAATCATTCTACAGTTGGCAGAAATTCAACAAGTTTTACTGTTCAATGTTTATTAACCATGTTGTCTTCTTATAGATTTTTAGAATTAGTGAGATTCACCATGTAGATTTTCCCTTGTTTTCCATATTCAGCTTTTTGGAAACTACATATAAGCAATCGTGAAACAGATGCTGCAATTTTCCCAGGCGTTGCTAAGGAGGTTATCTTTTTTTTAACTTATAGTTTCCTTTGCTATGGCCTGTTACAGAGTTGGAATGACAAAAGGTTTGAATAATAATATAAGCACAGCCTTCCTCACATTCACATTTTTTGTTGTTCTACCATCCTCCATCCAACGTGTATATCTTCCAAAACAACTCCAAAGATCAAAATCTATAATACTGCTTTCTAATGCATCAATCACCAGTTTGTGTACTAAGAATGTATGCAATATAGAGACATCAACAGAATTGTATAAGTTACTTATGTAAATGTCTTTAAAAATATGATTTTGCTAGATAAATCATTATCTATATCCCTAGACATCCCTTGTAATGTGTTTTTGATATGAAAGTTGTCAAAAAGAGTTTGGGTGTGAAACTGTCTCCAGTGCTCTGCCACATAGATGACAGATAAAAACTCATTTGAATTCCGGATAGGCACCTGACTCCACACTGAACATTTTCTCTGCTGCCAACTGTATCATAGATGAGACTCCGCAGAGACCCTGACGGAGCAGGAAGTGAGAGGAGAGCGAGCACTCACGCAATGACAACACGTATGCTGTAGGCTGCTGATAAGCCCTTCTTCCCAAGTGCTGGACAACACAAACCCCCTTCTGGGATGCTGTGCTGGAGAGGCATAATAATAACGATATATCATTCTCACCGTGCACAGCTTCTGGCCTCGCTGCTGCAGCACCCACTGATATTTGTTTTCCCTGACAGCATTTCGCGGCTCAACCTCAGCAGCAAACAGCAGGTTGTCCTCTGCATACTCATGACCTGAGGGACAGCCAGTTCACACAAGCCGGAAAAAAAAAGACAAAAATGTAAAAACGATTACGACCACACACAAAGCCACCAGATGACCTTTGGTAAGATCTTGACTGTAAATAAGTCATTTCTATTATATATCTCACATGTAGAGTAAATGTGATGTAAATTAAACACGCATGCACACACACACGCAGGAAGGTTTTCCTACCGGGCCATAACAGAATGTCATCACTTAAGGAGCCAACTGTATCTAGAGATGACAGCATTGTTGTGGCGTTGCCTTCAAACATCCTCCCTAAAAACACAAGAACAGCTTTTACTAAACTCAATACCATTATTTCAGGTCTTAAAAGCATAAATTTCAGACCTTATAAGCTCTTTTGATTGCTATCAAGAATTCAATTTAAAAATACATATTTTTAGGAAAACCATTTCTGTTTAAATAGAGGTCTTGAAGGTTTTAGTCCTGAATTGGGTATGAAAAAGAACATATTTTAAGGACTTAAATTTAGCCTTTTAGCCTATTTCTTCGGGACCTGAACCAACCCTGTAAGAAAAATCCATCAATCTACATGTGGTAATTTGTCTGATATACATAATACACGTACTAGTAAGAGAGTACTATTAGAGATGGCAATTTCGGCACCCAGGATTGATATGTTTCGAAGCCGTTCAAAACTTCTGGTTTTGAAGCGGGGTCTACACAGTCTTGAAACATCAGTCACGTGACCACCATGTCAGCTTTCCAGCATTCTAGAGTTGCAGTTAAGGTTTCTGCCAGCAGGCTGTGCACAAGCAATGTTTCGAAACATTTCAAAACGTTTCGAAACAATGTGTTTCAAATGTATCAAAACTGTTTTGTCATCCCTAAGTACCGTAGGTAATAATGAGAATTAAAAAAAATATACAATGTCTGTAAAAAAAAAAAAAAAAAAAAAAAAAAGTGATGGCATAAGAATTTATTTTGATTTCTATTTTTCAGAACCAACCCCAAAGCAAAATGTTCACAACATGGTGAAAAGGGAAATGGTACCCTAGTAAGAGTAATGTGTAAGTTGTATTGACTTACTTTCCTGGTTTTACTATGTTGAAGTGGTAGAAAGCTGGTGGTCTCTGGTGACTGGAGGAAAGTGCTTGATACTCCTGTTTGTTTCAGTAAAATATTAATCTGCACAACGGAGTAACTGCTCAAGCATCAAAATAAGGGATCTAAGGTTAATGGGATGGAGACAGGAATTTTAAATTATTCTGTGTAATTAAAGTTAGACAGGAGCTGTACAGCACAGCCAGCCCTGAGGTCTAGCTTTAGTGAAGATATACTGTATTTACATGAAAATAGAAGAGTTGTCCTGAACTGGAATGTGTGTGCTATGTATCTACTTCTGTGAACCATACTCACCACATCCTGACAGGAACACCAGGTCTCCAGAGAAGAGGCTGGAGGGGGCGTCGACGACCCGGCCATCCAGAAGGTAGATCATGTGGCCCACTGTGTGTCCAGGAGTGAAGAGCGCCTTAAAGTGCATACGGCCTACTGTTATCAAGTCCTTATTTGAGAGAGGGCTGAGAACATAGAAATGATCTGTTCAGTGGGACTGGTAGACATTTACCCAAACATTAACTAATGTAAACCATCTGATTGGTAAGTCTTCATATGAAGTAGAACTTTCAGGGCAAAAAGATGTCTTGAACAGCTCAAGAAATGGTGATTCAGGCTCTTTGGTTGTTCTTTGTGGAGGGCCTCCAAGGCACTGTGTTTTCTACTTCCGATACCCTCCCCTGGCTATAATTGGTCCAAATATCACGACTAGTTGCAGTACCATCCTAGAGATACTACAGGTACAGCCAAAAGGGCCTCACTGAGATTGTAAAATCAAACTTGCCATCAACATTTTGGGAAATCCACTTCTGTGGACATTGTTTAGCATATACTGTAACATGACCCCAATTTTTTTGACATATGACTAAACAGAATGTTGTCCTCATGTTAATTTACTGGGAAGTCAGCTGACAAGTCAATCATGAAAATCCTGAAGTATTCAGTGGAACGAGAGAGGGAATGCTGAAAGAGGACAAGACAGGTCTCCGTACAGTCAAGCTGAGTGTGTGTGAAGTCATATGAGCTATTCTTGCTGCCACTTACTGCGTGAGTCCAGGAATGTTATCAGCTGCATTTCCATAAATACGACATGAGCTGTGGAGCCTTTTCAAAACTTTGTTCCCCCCACTGTGATCCCTGTAAACAGAAGAGAAAGCTCAGTCTCACCATTGTGACCAGTTCTTTTCAAAATGCATCTTTATCTCAGGTTTGGCTTTCAATCTATACTAATATGTGTTTTGATTTTGGGTTTTTTTTTTTTTCAATTGCCTTAAAAGTAACTTTTTGAGAATGCTCTCCAGAGTGGATAAATCTAAAAAAGCTACATAGTGTGTTGATGGGGACAACAAGGTTTAAAAAAAAAAAAAATGCAGTGATTATCAATTAATTATCCCTTCACAAAAATGACCAAAAATTTGCCTTCTGCAACATTTCCTTTTTCTAAAGTATCTATTAAAATATGAGCTCATTAACTTTTGCATATGAGATACTATTTGATCATACATTCACATTATACACCATGCAAGTTTTTATCTTTCATACCTGGTAAATTTAGCCTCATATCCTTAAGTTAATTATTCTTTAAATACATTCACACCATACATTTAGATAATATGACTGTTCTCACCAATGCTTGTGTGTACAGAGGATTGCTTCTAACATCACTCCTTCTTCCTCAAGGACTGCCTGAAGAATTACAGAATCCTGTTATCACCTTCTATCACCACAGTGAATCAAAAGTTCAGCAGCAGTTTAAACAAAGGCTCATCAAGCTGCAAATGCTTCAACACCTGTAACAGAAGCAACTGACAATATAACCCTTGAGGATGTCAAAGAGGTCAGTCTCCCTGACTTTTCACAGCACCCAGTGCAGAATGTACTTCAGCACAAATGTATTTCTATACTTGTTTTCTGAACAGTGCTCCAGATGACCAATAAAGTGAACTGGATGTGGAAAATTGGTCCAGTCCCCCTTTGATGTAACACAACTGCTGTATAATAAAGTAGCTAAAAAGTCATCACTGTTAAGGCATTTACCTGAACTGCTTGAGGGTCTGCAGGATCTATTACCACTGCAACGCTGGAGGCCATGTCGATTACAAGATAGCTGTAGTTGTCCGACAGAACTGAGATGGGAATGATTTTGATACCTGTGTGACGAAGAGGAAATCATTAAACACTTATGAAAAGTGACTTCAACTTTAAGTGACTTAAAGTTACTAAACGTATATATAATGTCTATACATGTCTTTGCACCCATGCACTGATGGTGATGACATCTTTGTCATGTATCAATTGTGACACCATCACTCCACTTCAGTATCTGACCCAAGCAAGAGGATTTTTTAGCATCTCCTCACAATAACTACAAACCTATAAGTGACACAGTCTGAGCAATGTGACATGAGGACTAGCTCATACCATTGAACTCCATGGGTTGAGCTCTGGAGTGTCCAGTAGGGTAATTCTCCCGAGCTTTCCTCATTTGTCTCTTGTAGAACATGTAGCCCAGTCTGGTCCTAGTGTAAAGCGTGTACCTGGAATCAGAATTCAAAGGCTGAAAATGTTATTTAGAGCTATAGTGTCTATCATATGGCTTTGGCATTTTTCATCTCTGATGCACTATTCTTAAAGGCACTGGTATTCAAAGTTTTTGAACCAAGTTCTATATTTGAGTTACTGACACCCAAATTGTTAATATTATTAAGGTAATTATTAAATTAAAAACAAATTTAATGAAGCTGATTTTATTTTTGAATGAAGTGATATAATCACTTTAATTGTTTTGAACTGTCTACAGAACTTTTCAGTCATCTGGAATACACAACACAGTTTGAGAACCACCTCTCTGGACGTCACGCCCACTCTGTTGAAACATTAGAAAGGCCAAAAAGGAACTCATGAGGCTTCTTAAAAGACCATTAAAGACCAAATCACTGAGATCTAGTTTTCAAGTTGGTAACACTTCTTCCACATTATTTTAGTAGTTTCTGTCTACAATTGGTTGCCGAGTAATTATAGCTTTGCTTATCTTCTAAAATAAAACAAGTGTGTATTATAGAATACACAATTGCTTGTTGGATTGTGTTCCTGCCGAAGAGAACAGCGGTTGCTATCAGTTTAAGAGAGGCCTTTGGTCAAACTTTCACTTGTAGCATTTTTGTTGTACAGCAATTCAACCTCAAACTGCAGCAAATCTGAATGGAGTTTGGTGAAACAGTCTGCCAACACTAAAGGCACCATCAGAGCTAAATGCTGCTAAAATACGCTAACGCCGCGATGACAACTAAAATCTCGTATCACTGTTTCTGGCCGTTTATTACTTACGCAATTCGGAACAATGGCTTCTCTGTGCGGGCCATTATGTTGCTCATCAATTTTCTCCAGACTATTTGTCCTGTGCGTCTGAAGCGCAAACATAAAGCAAAACAGCAGCAGAATGATGCGGTGACAAGCAGACTTAGCACCCAGTCAGGACCCGCCATAATCTCTGCGCAGAGCGTAATGACGTATTTATGACGCGCCAGACCCGGAAGCATTTAGTGTATATTTTAAGCCTTAATACATTTTACTAATGATCACAAACGACAAACAGTAATTAGTATCTGCTTCCCCAGTGTTAAGAATGTTAGTTTGTGAAGTCATGAAAAAATAATTCATGTACTGTTTTTTCTCTTGCTACAAGTAAATAAGTATCCTGGGACGCTGAGTTTATAATCATTCAATATTAATCATGTGAAGGCATTAACAGTTAATGACACTTTAATTAGTCATGTGTGGAGGGTTAGTATGGCTAATAGGATGGTAGCAAACCACGTTTTGTGTTCACTTCTAAATAATTTAGCAATTCTTACTACTGGTAGTAGAATGACAAAAGTATAGTTAACAACAATACAGTAATTATTATAATTACATGGATGTATTGCTTTTGTACAAAGTAGGAAAACATAATATCAGGGAGCAATAATAACTACAAATGAGGAGAAGCAGATTTTTCACCAAAAAGACAATGAAAACACATGAATGAGGCTGAACAAAATTTAGAGATGTATTAAAATAAAAACTAATAAATAAGTAAATACAAAAAATAAAAAGGTGCAAGCATCAAAGCAGCTTTAACAAGTGCATTTTCAAGTTTTTTTTTTTTTAGAAAGGGTGAGGGAGGCAGAGTCTGGAGACTTGGAGAGAGAAAGTTCCAGAGGGAAAGGGCATCAGTGGAGAAAACTTTGTCTCTCTCTGTAATACAACACTACAAACAGCATCCACATAGAACAACACAGATGGAAAAAGTGGGTTCTTACTTACTGTACAAAAGATGTGAAAAAAAGTAAACCCTGGAGTAGCCCAACTGTTTTATACATACACTGTATCTATTTTTTGTAAATTAATTTTTCCATATGCTGACTCAGCAAGGTGCCCTCAGATTCCTCAGACACATCAGCAGCAGTGTGTGTTTCAGGGAGCGGATCCTATTACAAAGATGACATCCTCTTGTGGTGCAAGTCTGCAAACCTCCAGGGAGAGAGATGAGCGGAAGGCACCAGGTTCCTGTCTGAGTCTAAAGCCAGCAGGTAAGAAAGCTTTTCTTCCTTTTTTTTTTTTTTNCTTTTTTTTTTTTTTCTGCCTGAAAGTACCAAATTGGATTAGACTGTGTGCGCAAACTTTCATCTCTGTCACTGGTTTCCCACATTTGTCCAGAAGATGGGTTTTTAGAAATACACAGCCTTGACTTTTTCCAGCAACCACAGAACACAGCAGATTTTATTTAGAAACTGTGAAAATCACTGGAATATTATACCATCAACATGTATTATGTGTATTAAAGCTGATGTAGCTGATCATTTCCTCTTTAAGGTGGTCTTGCAAAATCATAATGTCTAAAGACGATAACGATAACCCTCCATCCTATGAGGATGCACTGCGCCATTCCATGTATGGGAGCTACCCACAGCAGCCACAAGACTCTGCTGTTCCACCACCTCCTGCTTACAGCCCCAGTCCTGGCATGTATGACGCTCAGCCTGTTAACATGGGCCAGATGAGCATCAACCCACAGACTTCCAGGTTGGCGTGTCCAGGCCCTTCTTCATTTGGGATGCCCATGATACCAACTCTGTCAGCTGGAGTACCTACATCCAACCCAGGTTTTGAGGCAATGACACCGGACTTCATTTATCACATCCTGGATTACATGTAGGATCATTCCCAAGTGTAATAAGTCTATAACACCACTTCACTATCACACATTCTGCAGGAGATATGGAGGAATTTGTGAGCAATCAGTGGGAAAGCACAGCTATTCGGCATGCCTTCATCAGAAAGGTAAGGAGTTTTACTTGCAATCGTGACACACAGACATATTTATTTCAGTGTCATTCATATTGACAGTCTCAGCAGTCTCATCATGTTGGACAACAGAACTTCTTGGTTTTGTGTTTTTATGGCAGGTTTACTTAATTTTGACAGCACAGCTTGCTGTCACCTTTTCAGTTGTTGCTATTTTTACATTTGTGTAAGTATCTCTGTTCATTCCAGTACAATATCCCACCTTGTAGATAAAAGTGGTTATTGGACAGTAAATAACTATTAAGTGCTTATGTCTGTGTTTTCATAGTGATCCAGTGAGGCAGTTTGTCATCAGATACCCTGGCATCTACTGGGCATCTTTGTGAGTGGCACTCCAAGACAAAAAAAGAAAAAAAAATTATCAGTGCTATTTATTGTCATTCCATGCTGTGTAGAATATAACGTAACAAACTTAAAAATCTATCTTTCTATAGTGCGGTTTATTTTTTGGTTTACTGCATGCTCTTCTGCTGCAAAGAGCCAAGGTAAGCATGGCCTTGGCCTTAGAAATTAATTTGAGTTTATTTCACTAATGTTATTGAATTATTTAGTTTATTTACAGTACTTATTCCCAGCAATGACACCTCTGTTTGTCTACTCTTTCATTCCTGTTTGTGTTTAGGAGGCGTTTCCCATGGAACCTCTTGCTTCTCTCAATATTTGTAAGTAATTTAAGAAGATTTTGTTCTGTTGTAATGTAGCATAAATACTTGAGTTCAAAATGGAAAAGAAATGAAAAACAAAACAAAACACCAAGCAAGAAAGAAAGAGTAAGAATCCAGAGTTATGTCATCTGAGCAGCAGGTTTATGAGTTTTTCATGTTTTGTTGCAGACTCTTGCCTTATCTTACATGACTGGAACAATATCGAGGTTTGTTTGTGTGTCCTCCTCAGGCAATGTGGCACAATACACAAATGCAGTACGGTTGAGAAAAATGTATTACATGTTGTAATCATTGCCTTATGTTTTTTACAGCTATTATAACACCAAAGCTGTGTTTATGGCCATTGGAATAACAGCAGTAGTTTGTATAGCTGTCACAATCTTCTGCTTCCAGACAAAGGTAGGTGGAGATGTAAAAATGCGTCTGTGGCTCAGTAGCCTGTGGCTTGTCAGAGAATGTCTTTGTTCGTGTAAAAGAACGCCTTTGTCTCGCATTACAATGGGTCTCTGAGTTCCTTTAAATATTCATGACATTTTGGAATAAGATGCGATCCTGATGTAACACGAGATGAATAAGATTAATATTTGGCTGGTATATGTAGGGATTGCATTGTGCATCCACCCAACATTTATTTTTTTACATCATGATGATCCTCGAAAATGATCATGACTGGTGTTTCTTTTGGCTTGAAGTGTTTTAGCTTTGAAGGTTTCGCTTTCATCCTGCTAATGACTTGTTTCTCATCACAGGTGGATTTCACCTCCTGCAGGGGAGTCTTCTGTATTCTTGCAGTTTTGCTTATAATCATTGGAATTGTTACAAGCATTGTCCTCTCCTTCCACTATGTAAGGAAACTTGGGTCAAATTCTACTTTAATTCATTCCCTCTCCTCGTGTTTCTCAGTGCGAGCAGCTCAGCAGGCTGTATCTGTGTGACTTCACATACAGAGGCCTTTCTTATCTGTCACTCAACAGGTCCCTTGGCTTCAAATGCTCTATGCTGCTCTTGGAGCCATCATTTACACTCTGGTGAGTCTATGTTCACATGAATTTCTGAACCGGAGAGCGTGGAATTAAAAGATTAGAAGGAGATTTAAAGTGTCAAGTTCTGCTAGCAACCCCCAGACTCTCCAATGTTTATTACACCTCACAATTCTCAAGTGTTGGACAGAACAAATATAGTGATGGTTTTGCTCTTCTGATGTTGTTGCAAGAGGGAAAGTTGTACGGTCATTAAAATGAAAAATTATATCCTCTTGGGAACGCGAATGTGCTCAGAAAACTTATTGGTGATTTGCCTATTCCATTTAAAGATCATTTGTGCAAAGTTTATGGTTTGACTGGAGGCACAAAATTGAAAATGAAAAAGGATGTTCCCCTAGAGCATCAATGTGCTCAGCTAATCTTATGCCAATTTGCCCATTACATTTTGATGTTTGTTTTGTGTGCAAGTGGAAATATTGGCCTGAAGGTTGCACTAGAGGAAAAGGTCAGGGTTCACAATCATCACCATCATCATCATAACTCATCTTCAAATACCCATGAATATCCAGATGAAATGTCATTGCAATTTGGTAAGCAGTTGTCAAGATAGCTTGCCTTGGACCAAAGTAGTGAACGCACAGACAGACCGACAGATCTCAAACATTTCTTTAAAGAAAATTGTATTGCATCTACATATTCATGATCTTTGAATGTGACTTTATGCTTGTGTGGTTTTACTATTTGGGATTTAAGTTAGAAAGTATATAGTTTTATTAGCTGTGGTCTTTGATGCTCATTGTCTTCAAACTGCTGGCATCCAGACACAGCTATAAAACAGCAAAACCTGTGTTCCTGCTTTTTTGACCACTGAATTTTGTTTTATGTTCTTGTTCTGTTAGTTTTTAACATACAACACCCAGCTTCTTATTGGAGACCGGGAGGAAGCCATCAGTCCTGAGGAGTACATCTATGGAGCACTTTCCCTCTACGTTGACATGGTTCAGATCTTCCTCTTCATTCTCCAAGCAACTGGAGACGTAATGGAATAAGCACGAGCAGTGCGCAACTTGTCTTCCAGTACTTTGGACTTACTGTCATAAATCATAATGCTATATGAATATAATCTCAACAGTTGGGATGTGTTATCAGGTATCAATATCTTAATTGTAAATAATAATTTTTATGTCAGTAATATTTTATCATTTTGTCTTACTCTGTAGTAAGCAGGGCAGTGGATTTAAGGTCTTTAATTTATTGAACTGTGAACGCTGAGATAAAGCTAACACTTTTGCATGGTTATTTTCATTTTTTTGGCTTTTTGTTTCAGCAAATAATATTGTAGTGGGTCATCCATGTGGGGACTACACTGGAGGGGACATGCAATGTTTCTCTTTTAGCCTATGAAGTTTCTTGTGTCAGCCATAGTCATGTTAAATTCCTATGGCCACTGATAAGACGATAACGTACAACTAAGCTGAAGCAGGACACAGTATGAGGTTCTCCAATAAACAAAAATAATTAATAAATGGCCAAATGAGAAGCAATTTATGTTTTGAGAAGTCTTTTATTATTTGAGTTTAATCCTCTAATTACTTACAAAACATTTGTCGTTATGAAAACAGGCATATTGCTGGGAATCACAATGAGTCCTCAGTCTGTGCTGGTAGAAGGGACTTAAATGTGTATTACAGCCATTTGTTACACCCCCATAGAAAAGAACTTAGACAAATACTAGTTTATTGGTTAAAGGATACCTTAGATTACATGTTCCTTTATGAAAACATACTTTAATCATTAGCCAACTCCTCCTCATTTTAAATATATCTGTTATATTAGACAACTGCACCTCAATCAATAAAGCAGACCCCATTGTTGCAATGGCTTTATTCTCTCAAAGTAATGGTTAATCATAGTGGCATGTTAGAGCCATATTGTGGCACAAACTCCCATCCTCTCTCTTTCTAGATTGTTGATTAGTATTGTTTCCCATGATCTGTGTGTTTGTCCAGTGAAGACTGGACTTATTCAAGTGGTCCAGGGTTCAAGGTGTCAGGCGCTTAGGGTCGCGTGGGAACATGGAGGTCTGACGCACATTGTGGAGCCCCAGATACAACATGCAGACTCTCTCCAGGCCTTGAAATGATGAGAGTTCAGTCATTCAACAGACATTCAACAGTATGCTTCACACAGAGTTTGGCTGTGCAGCATTATGCTCATGCTAACTACAACTAATTAAAAAAAAAAAATTCAGCATTTCCTATATAGCACCTGTGGTCATATTTACACACATTCTGAAGCTTTTTATCAACAGGTTATGCACATTCATTCAATTACAAATGGCCTTTCTACTGAAGCTGCCCCTATAAACTGTTATATTCTTACCAATGCCTCCACCGCCATGTGGGGGAGCCCCATACCGGAAGGAATCGATGTATGCCTTTATCTTCTCCAGATCTGTATTATTATAAAGAAAGAAGTTCAGTTGTAGTTGTTCAGCTGAAGTTCAGTTGTGATCTACCAGCATAATTGAGCTGTGAATGTAATGTAATTTTAAAATATATGTAATTCAGCCTGGTTTTGGTGGCATTTGGTGGATTTTAGAGAGAATATATTATTAACACGTATTCTTTTTAAAGGCTTCCATAAGAAGAAAATGACCAGAAGGCTTAAGATTAAAATAATCAAAAGATGGCAGCAAAAAAGAAGAACTGAAGTAATTCAGTGCTGCCTGTTTCCGTTAACTCCATACATGTGTCTTTTTATTTAATCTACCTTGTACTGCAGTTACTTAAAAATAGACAGAAATCATAGCTTACTTAATGCAATTTTAGAGTGAGTCTATGTAACATTCACCCACTGTGGCCATAGCTGGTGACTAGGAGATAATGGCACACTGAATTTCCCAAAACTCCCTGAGTTATGCAAACAGTTAAAGTTAGCTAGCCAGAGGTAGCACTGTTTTATCGGTTATAAATTCAGTGCTTCACATTTCTTGAATGAATGTGATATTTCTTCATTCAAAAGATTTGTTCATACCGATCTGGTGATAGATGGCCCTCTCAGTCAGCAACTCAGCATCGTGGACTCTCTGGGCTCCAGACAGGATCTCCTCTCCTCTCATAAACATGTCGTATGAGTTGGAGTATTTCTGGACAGAAACAAGGAGAACCATCATCAAAGTTACTTACCCAGGATCCAATATCACTTCTTCAACATTTCTGATTAACAAAAGAAGAACTAACATAATCAAGTCTTGCTCAATTTATGTTTCTACTCTTTCAGCAATTGATTTTCTAATACTACTTTAGTAATGTTGATGAAGTAGGAATTTATTGAACACTGAATTTGATGCTTTCACTTGCTCAGCAGGCTGTAGTAATAATTCAGTGTAACCTCCAAAGAACATAAACATGTCGGTCGGACAGGTAAAAGAATCATTGCAGGTAGATAAAACAGCATTCTGCTCTTGATAGTGGACTCGAAACAAATAAATAAATAAAAATTAAAACAAATGCTGAAAATGTGGTGACAGTTTCGATCAATGCAGCAGGTTTTGGGCTGAATCACAGTCCACCTAAACATGACAAACATGGAGCTATTTCACATACAGATTCAATTAAGACAAACACTCATTATTGAGGGAAAAAAACACAATTACTCAGCCTGTTAAAATATAGCACAATGTCTGTTTTATGTCATTACATATTAGTTTTGTTTAGTTTTATCATGGTGATGTAATATAGAATCTTTACTGAAGTCAAAACTTTTAACAATACAGCAAGTTTTACATGTAGTACTTTATAAGGCTTTGTTAACCAGTATATTCTGAAAAACTCTGGGCTGATAAAAGATTAACTTGAATTTACCAGAAAAATCACTGACAAAAGTTTATATAAGATTTGTGACTGCAAAATTCTAACAGTGTAGAATATTTGTGTGTGTTTAAGTGAGACTTACTGGGTTGCTGGGGTCAGGCATTGTGTAGAAAGGTCGTACAGCCAGTGGATATTTATCAAGCACATAGAAGTCTGTATCATACTGTCAGACAAGAGAAGAGCAGGTCAGTACAGGTACAAGTGATCCAGAGTTGTTGTTTAGAGAGACACCTAGTGGAAAATGAAGAGACTGACTTTCATTTAACATAGAAAATGATGTCTTAATTGTCTGTGGCAAGGAAAGACAGTCTGTTTGTGTTTGTCTTTACTGCTTTTGTGTGCAGATTATAATGCTGTTTGATGGAAATAATCTATATGAAGAATTACATTAATGAGAATTGTGGGAATTTTCCCTGTGGCACTGATGTTAGGATGTGATCATTAAGTCGTGTTTTAAAGCCCACGCCACTCATACCATCAAGTTACAAGACATTCCTACTTTTACCTGACACATGTAGAAAAGGCCTATCTGATTTGAAGTCAATGACTGTTTTCCCTACATGAATATTAAGTGATTAAACACACTTAAACATACCTTTTCCTTGACAAGGCGGCCAAGCAGCTTTTCATTGGGTGTACTATAGAAAAGAAAAGAAGCTACTTTAACATTGATAATTTTATCTTCTATTTTATTTGGTGTGCATATTTCTACTTTTTAATTTTCCTGCAAAAACAGAAAATGAAGTGACTGCTTATGGTTTTATTAGCAGTATATTACTCAACAGTTTGTATGCGCAGTCAGCAGTACTAACACTTAAGCCACTTTCACACATGCACTCCAATCAGGAAAAGTTCCTGCTAGTATCCGGGACAGCAGTATGCGGAATGCCAGACAAGTTGTTCCGGCAATTCTCTTCAGAGCCTAGTAACATTCCCGGATAGATTCATGTGAGAACAAGGGGTCGGGACATTTCAGGATGAGCATGCAGATGCCGTATTTGTTCAGAAAGCACTTGTGATAATGCCCTTAGCTTGTTGATGACAAGTGGGATTTCCAGAAAAAAGGTCTGGAAACTTGATTCAAAAAGTAGGTACTCTGCAGAGTACCTATTTTGTTCTCTGCATGTTACTACTGTCTACATACTGTCTGCTTGACTGGGAATTACAGGTTTAAATGAGAAAACAGTTGTTGCGGCTATTGTCCTGCACTTGGAAGATTCCTGTGCCAGGTAGTCCAGCTAGTCTAGCTTTGTAGTGGTATCATGTGGAAGGGGCTTTGCAGTTAGTAAGAATAAAATATGCAAGCAATTCAACAAAGAATTGTCATTGTTTAAATTACTGATATGTATTTTCTGCTTTATCACACTATCTCAGATGAGGCATGTGGTGTGAGATATATTATGACCTCAGGTCGTCCTCATCACCCATCTCCACCCCGGCTGCTCGCAGCATGGCCAGGCCCTCGGTGTACTCCAGCCTCAGAGTTGGCTCCAGGAACTTGAAAGGCTCACTGGGGAACTGTTTGTTCACCGTCTGGATCTCTGTCTGGAAGCTGATGTAGAGAGGCGCACGCACGCACGCACGCACGCACACACACAAAAGAGACATTAGGAACTATCTATCCATGTCTCACACCCACACAGCGCCAGTAAACTTTGCCATTGCTGCGTGACATAGAAAGCGTCAGTGTCTACAGTGATCAACAATATTTGAGGTTACAACACATTAAAGGACCGTAATGGCCATTTTGCAAGTTTGAGCCTAATATATTCAATTTTCATATACATAACGTTACTGACAATAATTTCCCAAAGCATACTACTGGAACGGTGAATTAAACATTGTTTTTCCCTACCTTCCAGACCACCATTAGTTTCAGTTCATTCTGGTACGTTATTAAAATCAACTTGTTGATACTTGAAACATTCTTGGGATAGGTAATCCATCATCACGAACAAGATGTGTATGCAGGTTTTTTCAAAGTTATGTAATTTTAGCGTTTAAGTGCAATAAAAAGTGTAGAGTGAAGGTATGTCTCCACCGGGGAATATAGTCCCAAAAGAAGACTTGCATTTATCGAAAAATTTAAACGACCGTGACTNCTCCACCGGGGAATATAGTCCCAAAAGAAGACTTGCATTTATCGAAAAATTTAAACGACCGTGACTTATAATTTTGAGTAACTATTAGTAGGCGAGACATCGATTTTTAAGGTGGGCATATCGCTTGAATATTTGATTATGAAAGATTAAGAGATTTTGCAAAATATCAGGAAAGCTGAAATATGGTTTTATCCTTTGGGAAATGATTGTCAGTAACATAACGTATGAAAATTGAATATATTAGACTCAAACATGCAAAATGGCCAGAGAAAATTGATATAAAGATAAAGGTGTGACTCACTCCTAAATAGATTTTCCCATTTATAATATTGCTTATTAAAGTGGATATTATAATATTTGCTCTATGCACCTGGAGAAATATACTATTAACTGTGCTTATCCTGAGCTGTTAAAATCTGTTATTGCTTGGTAATTCTTCCTGTCTCACAAGTCCCGTTGATAGTGTGAAAATGTCAGACTTCTAAGATCCTTATTACTTTACATTCAGTCATGTATATGTGTGCCAATCTAACTTCAAGAGTAAACAACCAAAACACTCATTGTATAAAAGTTACTCTTTAAAAGTACTCTTACATTCTTGGACAATTTTTGACGTTTGATGTTTTTAGATATTTCCACTGTTTCACTCTGACTATAAGCCAGTCAAAGCAAGCAAAAGTGACTCTATCAAACAGGATCTTGCTACCTGACTGGCTTCCTATGCCATTGCAGTAAAATGCAGCTAATTAACATGTAATGTATTATGGCCCAATTCTGTAGCAGTAGCTGCAGTGCTGATTTGGTTACTTCAATATCTGTCTGACTTCTTGAAGTTTTATGTGGTTACATCCAGCCTCTTAAAGCTGTTCTGCATCAAGTTCTTCACTGCACTGCTTCACAATAAAACACTGTGATGTAGCTTCACTGCCCCCTGGTGGTGTGAGGCAGCGCATCAAATTCTTCACACGTGCTGCACTGCTTCATACCACCAGGGGGCAGTGAAGCTACATCACAGTATTTTATTGTTGGCAGTTCATATGACAGAGTGAGCAAAAATCAACAGGCAGCACAGAGTTTAAGCTTACACTGGTTTCGACGACTGAAACATTTTTGGTGGAAGACACAATACTTAAACTTTTTGCTAGATTTACACACCAAGATCTTTGAGTTTGGAATGCATCACATAAGTACAACAGCAAAGCCTTGCAGCCTCTGCAGAACGTGCCTCCCTTCACCTGAAAAACAGATTTTATCCAAATGCTACGAGAGGAAACATGAACTTACTTGTCTCTCAGACTCTTGAAGATCTGTATCATGGTGTCAGTAATGGAGTCAATGACCTCGTGGTAATGGTAGTTGAAGGCCATCTCAATATCCAGACCCACAAACTCAGTCAGGTGACGGTGGGTGTTGGAATCCTCAGCTCTGAATACTGAAAATTAGGAAATTTGAAGCCACACAGCACACACATTAATACAGTTGAACATTACACATGTATCCTTCCCACAATATTTTGCATCATCATGGGGATAATCAAAATAAAGTTTTGATACATGTGCCAAAGTGAAGCAGAGCCGTGTTGTGTTAAATGCTGGATGTACCCATCAGATGGTGGCACTGTTTACTTACTTTTACAGCTGTGGGAATGCATAAGCGAGTATAGCACCATCCAGAGTTTTTAATAGCCCTGCTGTGTCACTAACACACTAAACTCTACAGCAGCTCTGACTACAATTAAAGTACCAGAGGTCTGTTAAAGTGGAACATTCTAAATGCATTTGGAACCATTTTAAGCTCACTTAATAAGGTCTACAGTTTTCACGACACTCTCGCTGCTCGTTTTGCTGTTAGCCGTAAGTGAATAAAAATATGAGGTGGCCGATGGGAGACGTTCTTACCTGGACCCACACAGAAGACCTTGTCAAAGTCAGCACAGATACACATCTGCTTGTACAGCTGGGGAGACTGGGCCAGGTAGGCGCTGGTTTTAAAGTAAGACACTGTGAAGACATTTGCTCCACCTTCACTGGCAGCTACAAGTACACAAAGACAACATTTAAATGTGAAATAAAGCTAATGTTTACCACATCACAGCACATCATCATCATCATCATCATATCTGCTGAAGGCTGGTAGTTTTAGATAATTACCAGTGACTCAGTGATTACTTTACTTGTATGTGAGATTTTCTCAATTTAAATTTTGCAAGGATTCCTCCATGCCTAACAATGTCATATACATGTCAATGTCATATATGCTTTACAGGACATTTCAGTTGGATTTTTGCTGTAATTATTAAACTTAATTGTTTCTGTTTTGTGCAAATATTTCTATATCAGCAATTAGCCACCAACGTGTCAGAGATGTGACAACAGCAATTCTTTGGTTGCTGACTGACAATCATAAAAGTACTCTATTACTTAATGCTCCCTCTAATACCAACTTTACTCACAAAGAGCCACACTGTTACCTAACATGTTTTACCAATCAAACAAACACAGACTGTAATATTATCTAATTTAAGACAAACTTGCATAACACGTCAATGTTCCCTATTTGACACTGACGTCAGAGTACTTGATCTAATCGCCTTGTGACTTCAAAAGTAGGGTGGAGGGGTTTCACTAAGTGTTACTGTTCATGCTTTGGGGTGGTGGCAGGAAAATGTGGTTTTCACAAAAAGTACATGATGTTTATTCACAGCTGCCGCCAAACGAAAAGGCGCCAGTTTTGAATTTAGAAATGCCAGGCTGGGCCTGTTATTGGTTCCTGAGGAAACGAGGAAGTGAAGTCGCACTGGTTTCACCACAGTTCAGTTAAAATCTGAGAGAGGATTAGTGTAAAGGACTGTTGTACTTAAACCAGTTATCACTAAAACAGCGACTGAAGGAGCTTTGATCAAAGTGTTCACATAGACTAATGTGCTGCTTTCATTATCGAGGATTTACACCTTACTGAGGTTTCTCCCATTCGACAAGGAACTAATTTCAGCTTCGGAATGGAAAAGTTTGTCACAAGGCACACACGTTAAATACAAAGTCTCCTCACACACCTTTTATATATGAAAAGATATCAAGATAAAAGAGACAATAGACAAGGCAAAGCTCAGGTAACTGGATCTCCTGACACCTGGCAAAGAGATTTTTAGTTGAATGTGAAGTTTTCATTTATCTGTTTTATCTCTTTTTAAGTCTCCATTTTCTTCTCTCGTAAAATGAAGTCTGTCAGGAGAATTTGTTAGGAACGTCTCCTATTAAAATGGAAGGAAAATATATGTAAATGTGAGAGGAGTTGGTATCAGAGTGGCTGATGGATCAGCAGCCCCAATGGGTTGGAATAAAGTCTGATCAGGCTAACAAAACTTTAATATACAACTGTCCCTTCAAAAAACAGATTTCATGATCTTTTATCGGTTCAGATCTCTCTGATAACCAAGAATTTGGAGCAGAAAGTGATGCTGACGGCAAAAACAGGACAGACCATTCAGGAAACCTTAAAACTGTCACACCATGATTCACAGAACAATGTGGGTGGTATTATGGAAACACATGTGCCAGTACTCAAACATCTAATAATAAATGATTTGCACGTCAGTCTAAGTTTTCCCAGGAGGCAAAGATGACGCAACAGTAAGTATTTACCTGATATTATTTTTGGGGTCTGGATCTCCACAAAGCCCTTATTGGTGAGGGTGTCTCTGAAGAGCTGGCACACTCCCGACTGCAGGCGGAAGATGGCCTGGCTGGTGGTCGTCTTTAGGAGGACACACAAACACAAACAAACACACACACACACACACACACACACAGACACAGACACACACACAGCAGCGTTACCACANAACAAACACACACACACACACACACACACACAGACACAGACACACACACAGCAGCGTTACCACACATGCCACGATTCATTTGATTCATTGCACAATCCTAACAGATGTGAGAAAGCATGACTGCCAATTTCTGCTCAGGCATGTTTTCTCTACACAGGGGTGAGATGTGCATTTAAACCCAGCGAGAACCTCGAGAACTAAAATTATTATGTGTTAGAAATATAAATGCTGATAACAAGTAGAGAAGTAAAACTGCTTAATTATAGAGACTCAATAAAATTGGGGTAAAAAAACAAAACAAAAAACAAACAGTAAGGTGACAGAGCATGAAAACACCCCCCAATCTTGAATGACTCATCTCAAATAACCACAAGATTTTTAGAACGAAACTCTACTGGCTTTCAACAGTTATTTAAAGGTCTACTGAGGACAGGGGTCTGGGTGTGGTCCTTTCAAGACCAAGGTCCACTTTAGATGAACACACTTAATTTCTCTCTTTCATGTGACTGTCCAAAGTCTTACGTAGCACTTGACTGGCTGAGTGGAAAGTGATACTGTTACTGGCAAGCTCATTGACCTGCAAACATTTTTTCACTTTCAAGTGGAATAACTTGAGAAAAGTAAATTTTCTTGTAGTGATACTAAAAGAAGAAGTGATGGCAACTGCAAAACTTTCCTGCTTCAAAACAGTTTTACCATAAAAGGTAAAACTGGAGTGAAGCTGATGAACCATGTCACTCTCATGTCTGATATGATTGTCCTTCATATTGTTTATTACAGCGTGGGCGGCATCGCGTGGTAAAAATCCACCTAAGCCTAGAACCAGTCTGTGCAGGAACAGATTCAAAGCTACTACACCAGAAAGCGCTTCCTGTTTACAGTACAGTGAGTGAGTGACAAAGTGGGTGGGTAGGCAACGGTTAGTTTTTTCACAATATGACAGTTTTCGTGATGGAGTGGAGCCTCACATAATAACAGAATCCCACGTGCCTCGCTGATATCAAAAGTGAAACGGCGTAAAGTAACGGCTCAAGGTTATTTTGTTTGGTAGTGTGCTACCACAGTTCGGTTTCCTAGAATGAAATGAAGGTTTCATTTTTCCAGGATCACTAATGTCACTCACCTTCATCTTTTTGTTAGCCCTTTATTTCAATGAGTGGGGCATAACTGGCATAACTATGTCATGAAAATGTTCTAATGACACTATCATGAATAATTTGCTTGACCTCAAATGAAGTGGCAGACTTTGGAACCTCCATTAAGATAAAAAGTGTTGCATATGTAAGTGTTGCATGACCCAGGGTTACAATAAAAACTCTTTAATATAATGATTCTGAAAGCACAGCTGTAACTTTTTAAAGTGTTCTTAATGTGGAATAACCACTGATATTGGTTTCTCTCTCTCTCTCTTCCCCCCCTCTNTCTCTCCCCTCCCCCTCCCTCCCTCCCCTGAACCTCTCTGCCTCTCCCATAGTCGACACAGAGGACATCAGTCTGGTTCAGTAGTGAACAGAGAGTGGTGAAGCAAAAATATGAGGAGGAAACAATTTGCTGCACACTTGGGAGTTTCCTTTTTCACACCTATGCACACCTGACCATCGCTGTGGAAAGTGGGTGTGACAGTGTGTCAGTTTCGAAAAGACGGGTGCAGAACCTGGCCTTATCTTTTACACCAGAAAGAACAGTGTCTGAACAGCACACTGACCTTAAGTCAGGCAAAACAAAGTGGGAAAAGAGCAAACTACACTCTGGGCTGCTGAGTGTTTGTTCAACTAAAAGGTCAATCGTTTGAGCTCATACTTCCATCAAGGTGGAACGAGCCAAGACAAAATGTGTCTTGTTCTATTAATATACTGGCCTAAAAGACAGAAATTACTATAATCAACATCATATTTTTCTGGAAGTATCTCAGCTACACATTAGTGGCTGCTGCATGTTTCTGATCTATTTATTGTACAGCAATTCCATTCATTATATTTTAATCCACCAGATCCAGATCCTTATCTGGATCCAGACCACACCACACCTGTTGCTAGTCTATAATTTGATAATGCACCAATCCACATTGAGAATGGTGGATTGTCAAAAAAAAAAAAAAAAAAAAAAAAGTTTAAGTTTAGCAAAGATGTTTAATGTTAAGAAATTATTTAAAATATTTCTGGATCTGCCACTGGATACGGACCTGTATCAAAATTTAATGGGCTCATGACCCACCCTTGCACCAAGTTTTGTCAAAATCAGTTCAGAAGTTTTTGAGTAATCCTGCTAACAAATAAGCAGACAAGGGGAGTAAAGGATGATAATCTCCTTAGTGGAGGTAATTAATTATTCACATGGCCATCTTTTCCAGAGCACTGGAGGTGGATCTGTTTTAAGACCTGTACCTGCCACCAACTTGTAGCTTTGCAGGCTGTCATGCTACCAAACCATCTGAAAAATTAGCAACTTGTGATTCCAAGTGACTGTGAACTTAAAGTTTAAAGATGCTAAAGTTACAAAGGGGCTACTATAGGAACTCAATGCTTATTGAAGGACTTTTACAGCTCTTGTGTGTGTGAGCCAATTTATAGCCTCACTGGCTCTGAAGTGCTCCACTGATGAAAGACCTGCGTCCATGAGCTCAAAGTGTACAGTGTCACAGAAACAGGTGTTGTTTCTGAGCTGATGTGACGTGTGTGTGCTGCGGTGTGGCGTGGCTTCCTGTCTGCAGCAGCATCCATGCAAGAGGCATAGATCAAAACAATGAGACGCTCTCCTGCCCGGCCTCTACTGCTGCTCACAACCTTAGTACATCTCCCGCTCTGCACACGATTCATCACATCAGCACACTGTATGTGTGAAGTGGTTTGCTGTGGACTTTTTAGGTGTTTTTACACTGTCTGCTTTCTCCTTCCGTGAACTACTTTCATTTCTTACTTTAACTCTTCTCTTGTGTGTTTAGTTGCACATATTTACACAGATGTGGCTTCAAATGCCTTCTAAGAAAAGGAAATTTAAAAAAACATCTAAGACAAAATCAATATAAAAATTTAAGGCACCTTAGACTTTTTGCACAGTTCTGTGTATGTAGAGAAATACTTACCCTGAGATCAATCACCCTGTTGTCCAGCTTGGTGTCCTGGTTGACAGTGGCTCTGCCTTCCTGAGGGAAAACAAAACATGATCACATCCCAAAACCTTTCTACCATGAAATCTTTAATGATATACTGTGCTATTCAAGAGTTTTGATATCATGAGCTGTTTTAAGGACTCCAATAAGATGGAAATCAGTCCTTGACAGAAAACTATAAACCTGCACTCATACTTTCTTTGTATTTTTTAATCATTTATTTTCTTATTCAATGTTTTGTTCTTAGGGTAAAGGAAATTAGTCATCCCACAATTTGTGTGAGATTTGAATGTATATGTCTGTATGCCTTCAAGATCACGTAAATTAGCAGTTTAGTAGCATATTTCATTAGTTTTACATTTTGCTCAAAGTGTTGTTGGCATCATAACAAAGTGAGGGAGTTGCTTCAAGTCCATGTTAATAAAACCTCAGTTTGTTGAAGAATGTTTGTAGCCACTGATGGTCTAAAATAAAGATTATTTTAGAGGTTTATTGCACTCTAAAAACAAATAACTGAAAACATAAGGAAACACTGAACAGTAGTCACTGTCAACATGAAAATATTAAAAGAAATTCAAAGACAGCAATAAAATAATGGCTACCAGCAGCTTCAAAACAAAGTCACCAGAATCTGCTTTTAAAACCATCATCAGTTGGCCCCTCATCTTTATTAATTCAACCACAGTAGTGTAATTAAAGCTAACCTGCTGGTATGGCTTCCACAATATCAAGAAAAATGCATTTGCTTTTTGCAGCAACAATTATACAGCAAACAGCAACATAAGACATCTGCAATGTGTGCAAACAAAGCAAAACTGGGCAAAAATAAAGGAAAAAACAAAAACTACTACAAGAGTAAATGTTTCATCACAGCAGTAACTACAGCATCCATGATGTCAAGCTTCCTTGAGGATCCGCTGGGGTTTGAGCTAATAGCCACATCCTGCTGCGAGCTGCCCCACGCAGAGGGACAGGAGGTTAGATGGGCAGACAGTCAGACAGGCTGCTTCGGTTTGTGTCTCCTGGGACAGCAGGTGCTGCTGGAAGCGTGTGACTGACATGCAGAATCTCTGCAGAAAACACCTGGCTCACTGCTGATCCTGCAAGGATTGGCTTACTGCTTAAACACTGACAGGTTCAGCTGTCTCTCCTTGGGTCACATAATATATCAGATTGCTGATTGTTATGAAATATTAAATATCAGATAGTCATGTCATCTGCTTCTGATATGATGGAGGTTGTTCCTTGACAACAACTCGCAAGTATTTACTTCCTATTAAATACGAAGGTGGCTCAATGTGCTTATTCAGTGGAGGACTTAATTTAAACCCCAACATGTCTGTCTGATTTTCACGTCCTTTTCTTCAAACTAATGACACTGTCTCCATGTCTCCAGTGAGCACGCCATATGCGTACGTGATCCCTGTTGTGGCCAACCCTTCTGTTAGCCTGGAGAGGGTCTAGACTAACATTTGCTACATCTGACACACACATGACGTTGCCTGCTGGTTCTTTCCACCTGACAGGAAGTTCATCCTACGCCATGTCATCTGAGCCTTTAAGATGTATTTTTCTCTTCTTTCACAGAAACACATTACTTTGAGAGGCAATTTTTTATCAAAGTCTTGCAGATGGATCTTTAAAAGAGCCTTATTCACCTGGGTAATGCCTCTAAACTCTTCTACAATCACTGTGTACCTCAGCTTTGAGTGTCAGCCAATACTTCACATGAATAAGCATAGCGGGGGAAAAAATGACACCAGAGTATCTTCAGTGGGTGAAATAGGGTAATAATGTGCTGTCATATATCCCTATTTGTTCTCACCTCATCGCCCTCTCCATCAGGTCTGACAGCATCGTCCAACTGCAGGGGCAGGCGAGGTTCTGCCTGGCTGATCACAAAAATCTGAGAACAAAAAAAGTCATTATTAAAATTCAGAGGGTGACAAACTAAAGTTTCCACCGTTTAGATGTTCACCAGATGGAAAGTACCTGGACTCCATACACATGCCAAGAAGTCAAAGTGAAAGACACTTCTTGTTACCCGAGAGCCTCATGCTGCGTTTACCTTATCAACGTGTATGTGACTATCCTTTTAAAATAATGGGCTTGCAGGCTAGTAAGAATCATGTACAGGGGTTCAGTCTCAGTATCATAAAACCTATGCAATCTAATGCAAGCTAGCAAAACAGTCCTGCAGTAAATCCTGCCTTTGTGAAGCTTATAATTTTTGTTGAGACCTTCTCACAGAGGCGACATTTTCAAACCTACATAGTTTACTACATAGTATATTTTATGGTGCACCTCTTTTTTTTTTTTAGCAGATGTACAGCCTGCTTGATTTACTTAATGCTAAAGAATATNACCTCTTTTTTTTTTTTAGCAGATGTACAGCCTGCTTGATTTACTTAATGCTAAAGAATATTCCTGAGCTTTACGTCAATGGTGTGTGTGTGGGTGCTTACACAGTTTCATGCTAACAAACCTGTGTAGCTGAGGAAAGGAGTGTTTACCTACATAAATACAAAGGCCAGGTTTAGACTTGACTTCAACTCCACATATGCTTCTGCCCACTTTCTCACAAACTCGTCGGTGTACTTTATGCTTGTCTGGAGGATTAAATACTATATCCGCCAGGGGGCAATGTGAGGGATGACACATCCTTGGTTGGCACCCTAAAAACTACTTCAGTTTTTTACTCCACAGTTTAAACAAAGTTGTGACAATCGAGGAAATCTGCATTTTAATTATGTAAGGAAAAAGAAACGGCTGCAGCTACAACAAAAGAGATGGTACACGAGACCGTTAAATGAATCCCACCATTCTCAATTAGCTTCTCTTCGTAACTATCAGAACATTTTGCCGATTGTCACTGTTGCTACACTTCTGATATAACAAATGTGACATTACGCCCCCCCGTGACTATTTTAGGTACTGCATCTTGCAAATACGCACGACTAATTCTAGAGTCTAGGTTCTCAATCCTGGTTCTCAGGACCCACAGTATATGAAAATATGCAATGCTGTGGGTCCTGAGAACAAAGACTGAAAACATAGGTTCTAGAGGACTTACACAACCAACACTTAATATGAACACAGGACACATGACAGCCATGTTGCATTATTATACATGGAGTTAACGGCAAGTATTAACCTGGCCGAAGAAACATGTTCCACTGCCTGGCTACATTTTATTTCTGAGATGCAAATGTATGTGCATATTCATTTAGATGTGTTGATGCTATAAAGTCTGTTTATATATTTGTATGCCAAAAATAGTGTGTCTACCACAGGCCACTGAAACACACACACATAGAAGATATATGCCAACAGCCCTACCCTTTCGATGTGGAGCTCCACATCCTGCTGGGAACAGCTCTCAATCTTCTGCTCCACTTTTCTCACCGATGCCTCCACATCCACGATGCTTTCCTTAGTGATACTGGTAAGAATGTTTTTTTGGGGGGTNGGGGGGGTGTGGGGTAAATAACAAACAAAACTTAGAAAACAACCAAATCTGCGTAGGAGGCTAAGTATCATGAGAACAGTATTTCCACTGGCACACATGCACTTTCATGTTTTGTGATGATGCTCAGGGGTAGAGTCAGGTAAATTTGGGTGGGTGGATGGGGGTTTAGTGGTCGATGGTGCAAAAGGTAACCACATGCCCAGAGAGACCAAAACACATCTTAATTACCACACTTCCGAAAACACAACTGCTGCAATGACATTTGCAAACTGAGTGAAAGGGCCTGGTTAACATACCACATGATTATGTGGCTTTCATAACCAAACCGCTGTCAGCCGCCCTCTGCTCAACTCAAATATCTGGCTGCTTTCATTTTGCTCAACTTAACAGGATGCAACAAGGTGGAAAATCTTCACGCTTCACTGTTCCCACACATCTTTATTTAGACAAATTTTATGATGTGTGTGGAATGATGTGTCTTATTAAAGAACACACACTAACACGCCACAATTTTATTCACTTCAAATCAATTATGGGAGCGCTTAAATTTATACTTATAAGCCATTTATTTTCAAAGAAGCCAATTAATTAATTTGACTCTACTGGATTCATCACAAGATCTACAACTGCGCTTCAAAAACATCAGTTGTGATCAAAGTGACCCAGCAAAAACTTAGGGAAGTTTTGAACGTTAGCACCTCCAGATTCAGGAGTTTCAAAACTTGTCTTATGGACCAATACCTTCAATCAAATACTAATGAAATTAAACCTTTACCACTTGTGAATTGTTCAAATAAGCAGAGAAAGCTTGGTGCGACTGACTAATGGTTCTAGACTATAGTATCAGTCCTAAGAAAGAAATAAAGTCAGTCACACTGACTCTTTCTTTTCCTCACTGTGTCTGTGTAAAGAGAAGTGAAAGTGAAACTGCGTACCATTATCCCCATCTGTATCCCAATTTATAATTGAGTGGAGACTACAAAAATACAGAGGACTCATGACGTAGAATTCCTGCTAATAACCCTTCATTGAGATTCAGACACATAAGCAATGTCTTATCCTGCAACTCTACTGTAAGTGAAATGCAATTTTAAATAAATACTATGTGCAAATCTATAATACTTTGATTATCAGAGAAAATTGATTTTCTCAATGATTCTCACCAAATGTAAAAACAAAAAAAAAAAAAAAAAAAACATAATACACAGGTAAAACTAAGCTGTGTAAGGGCAAATGGGTTTTTTTGTTGGATTTTTTTTTTTTCGAAGTCTGTCGTATAATTATTAAAAAGTGACCACTTCCATACGTTGGCAGCTCACTGGAACCCTGAGCATTATGTAAGATTTGACGAACAATAGCGACTGTCATGCAGCGCAGGGCCATATGGGAAACCCGCTGTAATCCTTCACTCCTTCTCATTAAAAAATATTAATGAGGGACTGACTGCTGGGGCGCTGGTGCCCCTTCAGCCCCACAGCAGCTGCTGCCATACTCCTTCCCCTCCAACAGGAGATCAGTTAGATAAATAAATACCCACATTAATAACCTCTGCTGCTGCTCCCAAAGGCTGGTGGCAATACGTTCAGCACATATCAAGGGAACACACTGACTAACTTAAGAATCAAAGACAACAATAGACCAAAGACCTTCCACTCAGACGGCAAAGGGACACAGAGCACTTTAACCAAACTTCTACCTCTGTGTTAGTGTGCTGTGAAAATACCTTAGCTTTGTGCACCTCCTCAAAAGCTTTGCTACATGTTAAGACAGCATGGGGTCCACAGATACAATGGAGAACACCACAGCAACTGTAAATTTGGAGGAGGGAGTGCATCTGACAAAATTTGTACCTTTCCGACTCTGCGAATCCACTAGACATGTCCAATTCTCACAGCAGTTGGCCAGGAGTGTAGAAATGTGGAAATAGTTAGGGCTTTAATTTCTCTTTCAAGATGTCTTTTCTTTTTTTTCCCTCACTGTATCCATGTAATGTGGAGAGAAGTTTATTTCATTTTTTACTTTATCCTATTTTACTCTTGGTTTTTAAATGTTGCTTTATTTTGTTCTTATTGTCTTGTAAATGCTGTTTTAATGCATTTTGTTTGTGTAAAGTACTTTCAATTGCCTTTGTGTTTGAATGGTGCTGGATAAATAAATTTGCCTTGCCTTGCATAAATAACAGATGTTTTTTTGATCATAAAAGTGACACTCAAAAATCTCCTTGGAAAGTCATTATGCTGTACTGTGACTTGTTATTATGAGGTTTTGGCGTAAGATGGAGGCGTCTTATGCACTGTGTCATCATTTTCACTTGCACCTACGTGGCAATGCATTACAAAACAATTTAACTGTCCAACCACAACATTGCAAAATTGCATTGAGGAACTACTGCAAATAAAACGCATCATCTGACAGTTAAAAAAAAATGAAACATTCAACTACAATATCAGTGTGTGTGAGTGTGTTCTGTATAAGACTGTGAGGTATTGCAGAACAAACAAGCTGAACTTCAATAACTTCTGGGTTGAGATCAGCTGAGTGACTGAGAGAAACCACAAAGGGGGTCAGAGGATTCTGACATTTTAAACAGTAGGTTGAGGCAGCAGAGGTCAAGGCTCAGCTTGAACCTTGGACTCATTAGACCTTTGAATAGACTCATTTTAACTTCTTGTAACAGCTTACATACTGCCAAAACACTTCTTGGGTCTCATTCATTAAATGTGAAAATAATATGTGTAAAGTACTAATTTACACACACATTTGGGTATTGAAACATTTTACACATCATTGACATCAAGTCCCTTACTTTTTCAATTAAACTGGACTTTAAATAGGCTGCATTTGTGCCTAGTTGCCTATATTTCCTAAAATTGCTACACAGTCTACTTTGCAGCTAAAATTTTACTAAGTTGTAAATGATTTGAGAGATGGGAGAAGCCAGATAGACTGGGCAGTTGTCCACCCTCACAGGCTTCACCACTACAATGTCACTGTCCCCATTCAGAGCAATGCCGGACTAAAATGCGAAACACACAAATTACAAATATTTCATGAATGAGCCCCTTATCATTATCCTATTAACATCACCCTCCATTTCCATCCTAATAAAGTGAACAAGTGTGATATCCGTGTTCACTTACAGACTACCAGTAATGGTCTATAATTTGGCTCCTATGATTAATGACACCTGCGTCTTAAGTATTTCTTCCACCTCTGATCCAAGCCGTTTTATCTGCCATCTCGACAGGAACTGCTCCATTAAATCACTGCTGTATCACACCCGTTAACAGCCAGGTTTTGTTGAACCTGAAGTGAAAAATGATCGATTCCCTCGCCCTCCACCCGCTCAGAATGTGTGAAAATGGATTGGACGACGATTAGAGCCCAGGATTTTCCCACCATTGTTTAGCTGTCTCCGACAGGAAATGCAGTCTCAGTACTCACTTTGCAGCAAACTTGACCATCTGCTTGCTGGCACGGTCTCCCACTGCGACTAGTGCCTGCACGTTGAACTGCTGTTGACGCAGGACCAAGAAGCACTGCTTCCCTAAAAAAACGACAACAATAGACAGTGCCATGCTGTTAACAGACCCCTTTCACACACGCTTAACTGAGCTAATGGGCTTGTTACAATAAAAGCAGAGGCTCTCCATGTGGAGCCATGAAAGTACATCTGTTCAGTCAAAAAAAAAAAAGGCGTGGCATGGGATGAAGAAGTTATCTTTGACCATTAAGATCTGCCTTGTCATTCACAGGTAACATGACAAACATTTTTGTGAATGGAGCCTTCTCTTTGAAGGGAAAGGGCAGTATGAAGCCAGGTTGATTATTGCCTTCCCACACACACACACACACACCTTGGGACAGTGTAAACAAGTTAGCCAACAAAAACCTAGGGCAGTTAACGGTCAGACCACCCTGAAGCTTTGATGTTTGCTGCCTGTGGGAAAGGTGTGGCGGTAGGGATGAGAGCAATGCTACAATCCCACCAACAGATGCACCTCATCTGAAACCAAATCAGGATGTTATTCAGCTTTCACACACATCCTATAGTGACCTTAAAAAGAATGAAGAGGTGAGTGGAGGGAAGCAACTCTTGACATGGAAGTTCTCTATAAAGGAAATGGCTACTAGAGGTGGGTCCTTGAGCCGGTTGAGTAAGCTCATTATATTCAGAGTTGGAATCCTTGTACCTGCCAGTGGCTGAAAGGAAGCAAACAGAGGTTATCTGATCTCCAGGTTGGCAGTGATATGGCACTCTGACAACAGCTATGATATCAGAAACAGCTTCAGGTTTTCTGTAATTCAACTATACATGAGACAAAGGAAAGAAAACTGCACTCTAAGTGTCAATCCTACAGAGGAATATATTCTAGAAGTTCTCAGACTTGAGAAGACTTATAGTATGGTGTGGTATACATTTTCAAAATACAAGCTGCTTGTTTCTTTTCAGATGGCCTGAAGACAGAGATGTCTATGAAGAGCCTCAGTCACCCAGGTCACAGCATATCTAGAAATCTATGTTAAAGGCAAATCAACTTGCTATTTGGTCTTGGAGAAGACAGTGATGTAAAAAATGGAAATTCTGTAACTTCTGGCCCAAGGGCAAAAGAAGGTAGTACACCAAGGAATAACATGGGGTCATCTAATCTGGGCTGTTTGTTGGTGGCACAAAAGTAAGACTCTGATGTGACAAAGTGAACAAAGATGGAGGATGATCTCACCTTTGGCTCTGCTGGTGTGGACTCTGGCACGCAGCCAGATAAGCTGGTCAGCTTTCTCGGGAGTCAGGTCCTGGACACGCATCAACACCCTGTCTGGTTCACAAACACACAGAGAAAAAAAACTATGTTAGTATTACTTCAAAAGAAATGCCCTCTCTTTGCAAAGCAATCTTACACTCCTACTTGTCTTCACACACCCCCAAAGGCAGAAAGAAATGTGATGCAGCATGCATGTGTGTGTGTGTGTGTGTGTGTGTGTGTATATATACACAGACAAAAAAATGCTCAAATTACAAGAAAAGCAGACGTGCCTAATAAATAAGACACTCTATGAGGCCTGCTGAAAAGCTGTCGAACTTGCCCATTTGTGTTGGCTTTATGACAAATTGACTCCAGTTTCACCTGTGTCACTCAGAGGCATGTTTTAACCTTATTATCAGCCAGCAGGAGAGGCAGACACAGAGGCTGCACTCAAGAAAGCAAAGACGTCCGTTTGGCTGAGAACACCACCTCAAACCCACATGAAAGTCCACACCCCACATCCCCACGGCTGGGCTTGGCATGCAAGTGAAGGAGGCCCCACTTTGTTTGCTGTCAGCGAAGCTACAAGAGCATCCAGACAGATGGACGACCTCGACGGGCCTGCTTGATGCTGCTGTCACGTTCCTTCAGGAGCTACAACAAGCTGCAATTATCACTGACACCACTGCAAATGGGATGCGCGGAGTAACCAGAAACATTTGGCCTGCAGATAATCATGTTCATCATGTTGTAATCACGTCTCTTTTGAAACATTTAACACTCAGACCGTGATAATCTGGGAGGCCGTGGATCAGGATGTTGTCTTGTATGAAAACATACAAATCCGGGGTTACTGTGACTAATGATGCCGGATTTTTCCATCAAGTCCGCTTCCTGACATCTAGACTGGATGTTTATGGAGAGTAAACATCCAGTCTAGATGTGAGGAGACATAACAAGCAACATGCAAAGGTTCAATCATGATACTGATGATGTGTTGAACATATGACAACATTAAACCTGCATCAGCAAAGGCTCATAAGGCTGATAAGGCACAGACTGCCATTGGTTTCAGTTTATTCCAGTCCGCTGTTGAAATCAACTTGCAGAGACTTGAAATGTGCTTGAGAAAAGCAATCCATCACAGCGAACATCTATCTATCACATTTTTTTGTCGAAGTATCAAATCATCATAAGGCTAGGTGTCAATGGTCTTCTCAGGTTACGTCCTCTAGACTTTTAATATTTTTTTCTCTTTAACACTTTCCCCCAAAAACGTTAAATAGCCAAACCTATTTTGAAATTGTCCTGGATAGTCCTGGATCACTCATCGTAAATAAAAGATAGGACATGAAGCAATGTGTTTGAGGGATTATTTCCTATAGAGACTTCCATTTCTTCCTGTATGTCTGTGTGTGTGTGACTGACAGGGAGTGCAGTGCATCGTAATGCAGTACAATCATAATACAAAGAAACTTGGATACAATGAAATAATATTTACTCAAGATGTTTAACAAAATTATATGCAAGATTTATTGTAACTATGATGAATTCTCTTGATCTGTGAAGTTTTGCAATGAGTGTCAGCACTGGGCTTCTATTAGTATGACAGTCTGCAGACACAAACAGGAAGAATAGAAAAGAGAGGAATATGGACACCAAATATCATAAAATAGAAACACCTTATGTCTTTGATCTGTTCTGTGTTAGGTATGGAGGCAGGGGCTAGACAATATGTCAGCTGCAGGTGAGAATTCTTCTTTAGAAGTTATTACCACGTATAAAACAGAAGTGGGTCAACATGTTTATTATTTGATTAACCTGAGTAAATTTTTTTTCTTCTTTTTTTGATTATTTTTCTTGGTTTTTCTGACTTGTGTGGGTGTTTGAGTAGGATGTTGGGAAGGCCGATGTGAGTAGTTGCCATACTAACCCAGTTTTTGTTGGGACTGGACCATAGCTGTCATACCATATCGGTCCTTGGCAAAGTCCTGACAGAAAAAAAAAAGTGTCATTTCTTAGCAGTAAGATCAGTCATTTCATTTAAAGCAATCTGCTAAATGAAACACTGTACTGCATTTGTCATGTGCACGTCAACTCTTAAAATGTTTGTCTCTCGAAGTCACGTCTATAAACATCTTATCAGGAGCTTAGGAGGAAATTGGCAGATTACAGCAGAATGGAGGTCAGTATTACAGCCATTTGCATACAAACCGTTTGCAATGGTGTGGAAGTAGAATGAAGGTCAGAAAAGCAGAGCATTGACCTCAGAGGCTGAGAAGTTTGATCCTCTAGGGATACTTACATCTTCTTCCTCTGTGCTTTGTTGTTCGGCAGCCTGAAACAAAAAGGGGGGGTGAGTGTTTAAAGGGCATTTCCGACAGCCAGGAAATAACAATAAAAAGAAGACAATCCATTGAATTCACACAAAGACAGTTTTAAAGCATTAGATTCCAAATGGCAATCCAAAGTGTTTTGCTACAAAATGCCATGTAAATTGTGTTTTCATCCTGTGCTATGAAGGGCTTGAATAAAATTAATAAATCATATCTCCTTCTTGGAGATAAGCCTTTGAATCCTGGAATGCACAGCGCTTCCACACATCTCTAACACATCATAGACAATGAGTAATGGCAGTGAGAGATATGGCTTTGTAATAGAAAGAGTGTAAGTGGACAGATATTCTTTATCTCTGCGCTGAGGCAGGAAAATGACTCCCCATGCTGAGATTGAGTCTTGGCGAAGTTACAACTCCATTTTCTATGCAAATTGATACTGGTGTAGAGAAATGGCTGCTGGCGATAGAGTGAATTGGAATCACCCATCCTTGATATGATAAACCATCATATGATGGATGATATTGCAGCTTATGATCAACTGCAATAGCGATAAAGCAACCGACCAATGCACAAGCAACTCCAATTAAACTGACAAGTGACACAAAGTTCAAAAACAGAAATAAACACAACTGAAACTCAGAGCAAACATTCTACGAAGTTTGTAAATCACTTTCTGGTCTATATGCTTTTTGTGTTGATACGGGCAGCAATAATCAGTGTATGAAGGCGCCAGTATAGCTACTATGAAGCAGAACTTTCTTTGGGTGTGGTGCAGGGCACCCAAGGTGAAACTGTTGTCTTTTTGCTTGTATTTCTTCATCTTCCTCTGATTTAGAGGACAAACATACCTTCTCCATCTTCTTTGCCTTCTTTTTATTCGCTGAATAAACTATAGCTACTGTTAGCTCCTATCTCCGTCAAATACAAGCCTCTTTCATCAACAAATGTGGTAACAGGAGACTCCGTACATTCTCATCCCCCTACCAGCATGGTTGACCTGTTATTTCTTTATGTCATGCATCTTTCCAAGCATAATGAGGCCTTAACATGGTAACACCTGCTACTTCCTTGAAATAGCCTGATTATTAACTTGTGTTCCAACTGCCACCTAAATCATGAAATCTGACGTAGGGAATATTTCAAAGTATCATAGAGATATGCCAGTGATGCTATTCAGCTGGATGACACAAAGTTCAAAAATGTGTCATCCATGAGCTGGATGACACATTTTCTAGTGCTGTATATGGATGAACGAAGGAGCTGCTGGAGTTGAGATTCCAGATTTTTAAAAAAAATGTATATCCTCTATATTTTGTGTCTGAACCAGCAGCATGTGAGAAGCTGAAAGGCATTCAGGCGTTCATTTGTGCTTGCAGCCATCAGATTGTACAATACCAACCTGGATCCCAGCCACAGCCAACTGTGAACATCCTTTTCTTTCTTTTTCTTTATCTTATTATTTTGCACTTTATTATTGCACACAGCATAAGCTGCTGTAGCACATTTTTACTTTCTATGAAGTACAGTGGGTTTTTCTTTTGTATTGTAAAATATATTTTTATTCTATTTTTATCTTACCATTATTACCTAATTTTTACTCTATTATTATTTTCTTGACCTTCTGACTACTAAGACTGTCTGTATCTACCACTATACTTGCTGCTGCAACACCCGAATTTCCTTCCCCAGGGAATCAATAAAGTATTATTATCTTATCTTATCTTACAGGAGGATGTGTACTGTGTAAAATGGTTAAAACATCAATGTAAGAGGGACCTGCTAGTATGTAGTGCATTCAGCGTGTAAGAAAACAGCTCTTTGTTTGCGGGCAGAGATAAACAAAGCCGGAATAGGAATACTTAGACAATGGATAAACCTGTGCACCCCCACACCACCCTCCAGGAACCACAGCGCCCAATCGACCCACACATCTCACCACTACCAGCTGTGAGGGGGGGCAGCGGATGTAACAAACCAGAAGAAAAACCCACTGACCAGCTTGGCCTGTTTTTCAGCCTTCTTTGCAGCTTTCTCCGCTTCCTTCTGCTGTTTCTTCAGGCCTTTCTTTGACTGGGCCTGCTGCTGCTCCTCCTCTGTCGCCCTGAAACAGGAAGAAGCCCACAACACAAACATTTAAGGCAACTTCCAGCTTCTATTTCTCCTGCATCCAAGAGGAAGTCTCCGACCTCCTGGGAAAATTAATTCTGAGCCATCACCACCTCCAGCTTCGTGCTGCAACGAGGCTTTCAAGTCCGTACCACCCTTTAATCTCGTTGTTTTTTCACACAATACAGCTGTAGCCTGTGTAAATGGAAGGACAGAGACTGGTGAGTGGCTGAAAGCAGAGAAGTCAGTAAGAAAGATTAGACTGATAAGGAAGGCTTTAAAGGACCATACCAGTAGTTCTGCATGTTTGAGCTGAATAAATACCACCTACAGTATGTACAAGTTACGTTATTGCCAACCATTTTACAAAACTGTATTTTAGTTTATGTGTTATTTTACCAAATCTTTTAATCTTTCAAAATCAAACGTTCAGGTGATACACCCACCTTAAAATTCAATATTTCACTTGCTAAAACCATGTTCACATATAGAAGGTACAGTCATTTTAATTTCTAAAAGCAGTTTTCTCCGGGGACTATATTCTCTGGTGGAGACCTACATTTTCTTTCGTGTAGCTCTGTGTTGAACCAGTTAAATTAAGTAACTTCAACAAAAATAACAACAGCATTTTGTTTGCTGTGATGGATTACTTATCTCAAGCATGTTTCAAGTCTCTACAAGCTGATTTTTATAGTGTGTTTTAATGAACTGAAACCAATGGCTGCCTGGAAGGTAGAAAAAAAAACAATTTGAAAATTTATCACTCCATTACAATTTTATAGTTGGCAGTAATGCAATGCGTGTGCTGGTAGTATTTATGGGGATCGAACATGCAAAAACATTGAACATTCTCCTTAAAGGACCACTGGTTTGGTCCTTTAAGGAGAATGTGGTCTCGTCAGGACTGTCTAATCCATTCAATAACTGAGGATGAATGAAGCAGCATGCAGTACAGTCAATACAACCACATGGACGCTACACTGCCATTTTTGTCTGTGCTGTGATTGAGGCTAAATGTGATTAAGATATAAACATGGCTGGAATTAGTATTTTACATTTTTCACTCAATATAAATTACTACTTATTAATTAGCTAACAAGAGGAAGTATAACAGGAGAGGAAATGCATGCGGAAGTCACTTAGGGATAGGTCTGTTATATTGACCATTGTTAATTTATGCCGATTTTGATCTGATTATGGCGTTTATATGACATTGAAAAAAGATAGATTTATTCCCTTGATTGGAGTACAGTAAAAGTTTCAACATGCTTGTAAATGTACCGAGGGTCAGAGCTAATAAGTATCTGATACGTGATGTCAGTTTTCATAACAATTACAGGACAGAAATCTAATTACAACATTACACTTAGTGTAATTAGATCTATAATTGCAGCACATTGCAAAACACAGATGGTAGGAATTCTCATGAGTGGAAGCGAGGCTATGACTGAAAGAAAACTAATGTACACTTTCAATGACATGAATATATTTCATCTTTGGGCCTCGCTGAGTGCAAGTCATTTACACTGGGAATACACCACGACAGTGCAATATCATAAATCAGCTTCAGGAGCACAGTCAGCTTTGTGATGAGACAAAGATTACACTATTCTCCAGGTCAAAGAATAAAGGGCTGTAAAAGATAAGGCTGCAATAAACACAATATTCAATATTAAAACTAGTCTGAGCTTTGCATTACTCCCTCCCCCATAAAACCTGGATCAACCGATTGGCTTGCAGTTGAATGAAGTGTGTGTTGTTTGAAAGTGTGTGTTGTTTGACCAATGTTGAAGCCCAGAGGAAGACTATGACCTGCTGCTCCTACTGAGTCACAGAAAACAGCATTGACCTACAAGCTAAACAAAAACCAAATCAATCAATGCTACTAACTAACAATGCTTTTCAAACGATTCGCAGATGAACCTTGTATAAAGAGAAATGATAATCGATAAGAAAACATGATCAATTCCAAATATACTGTAAGACAAAAAAAAAAAAAAAAANAAAAAAAAAAAAAAAAAAATCTGGAGTCTTTATCCTTGACCTACTTGATCTTGATTTACTGCTTCTACATGAGTTCAAGAATGTCAGCATATATTTGTCAATAATAGTACTACTCTGCTCCCATTTTGGAAGAGCATAACTTCTGCTTCTTTGAAACAAACTATAAATACAAACTGAAGCTTATATAATATGCACATTTTATTTCTACGTCTGCTTCAGCTGTGTTTAGCAATCCACAAAGATATATTCAAGCTGATTTAACCTTGTTATGCAGCAACTGGATGAATTTGCTCAACTGGATCAACAATCTAATTTAACCTCAAGTGACCAAGATTATTCTACAGCATTTCCACAGACAAAAACACCTACAGCCTGCCGTCAAACCCGTCCACAACCACAACCACACCTCTCACCCATCCATTCATCACACAACTGATTTCATGCTGTCACATGCTGACATCTTCTGCAGTGGTAAGAGGCTTTTGAGATTTATTAAACTTGGCTCAAACAGCAACAAAGACGGCAGACCATCCGGAGTTGTGCTCGTAACATCGTCTTGAGAGTTATTTTACTTGTGTAGCCACGTTCAGCCGCACAATACATACTACACATACACAGACTATGAGTTTACAGGACCGCAGCTTTCTCTTTAGTCATTCAAGTAACTTTATTTGTTGTTGCATAAGCCTAAGAAGCTGCTTTTAGCTGATTAATAACATAGCAAATCACAATTCACAAAAACAGACACAAGTTCCCAGAGCCCAAGGTGAAGTCTTAAAAATGCTTGTTTTGTTACTTCACTTCACTACAGCACAACAGATTTACTTGATGAGCTATTAAAAACCCAAATGGGTTCAATTTATGATATAAAATAGAGAAAACCATTAAACACATCACAGTGGAGGAGTTAGGGCCAGCAAATATATGTCCTTTTTACTTCATAAATGACTTAAACAATCAATAAATTGGTACAAATTGCCTTTTGACTAATCATTTCAGCAATTTATGTTATAGGTTACATACTGTATAGAATGCCCAAATACCTATTCCACCTTACAGACAACTATTGAGTTGTGGCGGGACTTTTAGTTTTTCATGTTACACTGAACATTTATCAGTGCTTGTATGTCCTCAGCCACTATAAATGTTTGTTCTGCAGTTGAACTGTTTGTTTTTTTTTTTTTGTTTTGTTTTGTTTTTTAACGACACCCAAATTATTCTCCTGTAAGTGGCCTGTGGCCAGAGGGCAAACTACCAGGAGTATAGCAGAGGAATGTATATGAACTGGGCCTGACAGGTGGAGATTTGCATAGCTCACATATACATGGATATCTGTGAAAAAAGCCCAAACTCAGCTAGATAAACTTTTCCATCAGAATAAAATTTTAGATAATTCCAAATTAACCTGTTCAACATCCAGTTCCACCTTGCTTGAAGTCTGCATGAAGCCATACAACTGCAATAAACCTGATAGTTCCATGTCCTCTCACTTACTAAACAAATGAAGTACAGAGGGGAACATGGATAAAGACTATAACTTAAACTTTAGAGATGTGATTTAGCATTTAACAGTACTTAACTTTGTTTGTCATGCCATTCTTCCACGAATTAGTTATTAAAGTTAACGTTTGATTGCGTTTATGCTACTTTGCAGCGACATTGGGGTTCTTGTTATGTTTGAATGTATAATGTTGACATGTCAATATTTTACTCACTTAGACTAATCCTTAAATCAGGCATGTACTTTAACTGTCAGCTGATGCAATCTGCGGCGTGTCAGAGTAAGGATCGGGTTAGCTGTAATGCTATCATTAGCATACGTTAGTTAAAGCCTGACGCGCTGTTATGACGTGTAACCTTCACTCTTCTTACCCCTGCACTTCTTCTTTCATCATGTCGAGTTTTGTTCTTGCAGAAAGCAGAAAAAAAAATTGACGCGTGTCAGAGAAGGAACAGGCTCATCAGCTGTTACAGCACGCACGGCTGAGGAAAGGAAGAACAGATTTAGAGGCGCACCAAACACCGGATGCTTTGGTATCCGGCTAGAAACGGATTCCACAACTGTAGTTCCGACTGGGTCACACGTGAGATACACGTAGACGTGAAAAGTTTAAACGGTAAAATTCCCCCAAATCACTGAAAATGTAGTGATGTATTCATAACTATATATAAATTCATAAATACATATAAATAAATAATCTGCTGTGGGTTTACTTATCTGCATTTGGATCTCTCTGAGTCTGGGTCTGGTTTATCTGTCATCTCTGTTATCTTGGTCTGGATCTCATTTTTGATCTTCCTTTAAAAATGAAATTTACATAAGTAGTTAAAAAAAAATCATGGTTGGATTCAACAATTCAAAGACTATAAACACAAACGTTATGGACTTATGGTTACTGTAGCATTTTGGAGTAATTAATTTCCAAAGTCCCGATTGGCAAATTTCTCATTTTTGATCAGCTCTAAAAATTGAAATTTCCATATGTAGTTAATACATCTTTCATGGTGTGATAAACACCCTCATAATGAATAATTTTTACTGTAGCATTTTGGAGTAATTAATTTTCAAAATCCCTTGCATAGACAACTGATTGTCAAATGTCTAATTTTTGATCAGCCCTGTATATTGTCACACTTTTTTTTCCAGTGCTTTCGTACATAGTCACACTTTTGTGTGTGTGTGTTTCTGTACTTTGTGATGCTTTTTTTTTAGTGCTCCGTACATTGTCATGCTTTCTTTGTAGTTAAGATTTGTGTCTTAGTTTTGAGAAATAAACCAAAATGTCTACAAATGCCCTATCTCTCAATGTTAATGAAAATGAAAAAAAAAGAAAAAAGAAAATCCAGTATATGTATCCCGATTTGGATCTGCCTCAAAAATCGAATCAACTTGAACCAACTTCAACCAAATCCAGCTATCCACGAATTTTCATTGGAATCCATTACTTTGGAGATATCCTGCTGACAGCCAGACACACAAACAAACAAACAAATAAAAGCCATTTCAAACAAAAACGGGGTTTACTAATAGCATGATATAAAGACAAAAAAAAATATCAGGTGGAGGTTGTTAGTGTAAGATGTTTGTCAAATCATGGTTTGGAATTAAAGTCCTTTAACATGGAAAAAAGCTTGAGAACCTCTGCAGCACAAACATATTGGCACACACAAATAACATGAACTTTAGTTACACTAAAGTTTTTAACTTTAGTGTAACTAAATCAATAATACTCACACAACAGCACAGAAACATACAGTAATTGTATTATAACTGCTACTTTGTGGGCTCTTTTCAGAGTCCACAGCTCACTAAGTGCCACTATCCATGAAATTACTTTCACACCTTTGGTCGAGCGCATTGAGTGAGGCTATGAATAGCGTAGCCTTTGTGCCACTGTCCATGCACAGCAAGCTATGGTGGCTTGGCTACAGTTGGGGGTTCATTCAACTTTTTCTCAGGCTGTTGGCCACAGGAGCTCCTGATGCAGGAAACAGTCTTCCTGCTGCTCACTTTCCAAAAAAACACTCAAGTCAATATTAGTGGTCAGCGCCCAAAAGGAGCCTCGTGTGTTCCTTTCATTCCTGGTTTTTCTTCCAAATTTCCTTAGCATATTTACTGTTACATATAATTTTAAAGCATCTAAAAAAGAAAACTCACTGTACATTTGGCCCAACCAGCATGGAAAGTGATCACAAATTCCAGTTTGAATCTTTGCAGTGAAAACACATAGTTAATGAATCACCAGCAAAAAGTATTTCCTGACAATTTCAACTGCTTTGGCCTTTAACCCATCAAAGCAAACAAGAAAATCTTTCAGAGCACTTCAATACAGCACAAAAGATTTAATTTATGAGTTTGATATCTGATGTATTGGATGTTAGAGAGGTTGGATTTATGCAGTTGGGAAGATTATATGTTTTGTATGAGACAAGTATTCTAATCATATCAGAAAGGTAAGCCTAAAATAAACAGTTCTGTAAGTTGATAGTGCAGATTAAGCAGTGTTTGTGTTGCTGAGCAGTTTCCTACCCACACTGAAAGAACAAAAAGCTGTCATGATGAATTAAAGCTTAATTCCTAAGGGGGCCATGAAGACTTAGTGCACTCAAACTGGCTCTTTGGACAATTTGGATCAAAGCATAGATATGTTTTTATCATTATGACAATTGCCAATTTAGAGAAATGGTCCAAGTTATATCCATTAGAGCCACCTAATCAGTCAGTCTGAAACAAATGATATGGAAATATAGTGGACTAAAGGACTCTTCCCTCTACACTACAGTGTTCCTCTTTTGAATTAAATCTCATTATACTGTACTATGTGTATGTAGCTCTTAAACCAGAACGTTCTTAATTCTTGCATTCACCCATTTTTCCATCCTGAAGTCATATCCATTTGTATAGCTCGATTTGAGTGAAACTGTGGTGTAATGTACGTTTTCAAAAGCATGCTTCACAGTTTGATTGGCATGGCTTTTAAAACTGTATGCTGAACCTACTGGATTGCCATTAATAATACAAAAAATTTTGTGCCAATTTTCTGATTTCATGAGAAGAACAAAAATACAGAAAGATTCAATGTTTCAAGGTTAAGAAGCCTCTGTAAATTCAGCATTTGAAGAACTGCCAACAGAATTCTTTCAGGAAAAGTAGCTGCTGCCAAGATAGGGCAGTGTTTATTTCATGTAGATGGTATATCTTTACCATTTTAAAACCCATAATGACATTGATTGAACAATGTTTGATATCTGATCTAGACCACTATATTTCCAACATGTCCATGCAGTGTGTAATCCAGTAAGTAGACCAAATAAAATTCTGTATCTATCTGTTCCATCTTGCCAACAACATTATGAACATGGCTGACATGATCCTTAAGCCTTGCGTCCACTGGTGAGCTTTCCTGAGTAAAAGAAGCAGATGAAGAGGATGGAGCTGAATGCAGTGAAGTGTAAATCTTTCGTCTCTCCCTGCAGCAGCTCAGGCAGCTGAGCTTTATGCTAATGATGAATCTTTTCAGAACATTTCCAACTGAAAAAGCACCTCATGTTTTATCCTGTTTCATTGTGAGAAACTAGAGCCCAAAATATTCATTGACCTTGTGGCTTGATGGGGCCACTTAACACCTTTTTTAAATGTAAAGAAATGGAAATGTGTCACTGCTGGAGTCTTGAATGAATGCACTGCAATGCACAGCAGCCCATTTAAATGCCTTTACTCTCCTTGAAATCTATTGTTTTCTGCTTCCTTTGGTCTCCCTGAACAGCACTATCACCTGGATTACCCTTAAATCTGCTCAGCAGACAAAACACCACAGAAAAACACTGTTTGTTTGAAAATTCATTATTTTATGTCTTATCTTGTCACTTGATAAGACTTAATTCTAGAAGATTTACAGCCAGTGATATATTGCCAACAAGCTCAACAAAAGCTATACAACACAATCTGAATAGTATTAGATGTTTTGTGAGTGCAGCAATGGGAAAGTTGACCCGTTGACCCATTTTGTTTGGTGGACAAGGATCACAGTAGTTTACAAGCTAAATATAATAGAGGTTATATGTCTTACCAAATGCAAACAAAGAAAAAGTTAAAGGGGACTTAACATGCTATTTTCTTTGTTAAGGAGCCATATGGGTACTAATTAAACCTGAAGATCTTAGCTTTTGTGTCATGGCTGCTTAAGATGTAAAAGTGCACAGATGTTCTTGCAATTACAGGCCTGCCTGCTCCGTCCTTCTGCTTTTCAGTCTGATCAGGTGGAGACATTTGTGTTTGGAGACACCTTCCCCCCCCACACACACACCTCAACCCCCACGNAAAAAAAAAAAAAAAAAAAAAAAAAAAAAAAAAAAATAGAAAAAAGCAGCATGTATTTGTCTAAATTTTACAAAACTTCCAGTGTGAGAGACAGCAATAAATAATATCTTTCAGATAACCACACAACTTAAGTGCGAGGACACGAATGCTACAAAATATGTACAGATTTCCAAAAGCAGCTACCATCCCTGAAAACAGACAAGGCATCGTATGGATGAATTTTAATAAGAAAAGGTGACAACAGTGAAAATGAATCTGGATTGTGCACAAGAACATGATCTGCTTTGAAGAGAATAAAAATTACAAAAAATTCAACAAGAACAAAATACAATCACAATGCAAATTATTGCAGTAACCAAGACATCAAAATGTATGAAAACTCTTTTTTTTTTTTTTTTACATCTATACATATGTAGTAAGTTCGTGGAAAATTAAAGCTTAATTTGTCCTGAGAGTAAGAGGTGAGAGATTCCAGTTCTTAACTGGATAAAACACTTGATGACTCAGACTCGGTAGACACGGATGAAATTGGCCCTCGCTTTCTAGTCATGAGATTCACTTTCTGACTTGATCTGCTGCTGACAGTCAGCACGCTCTTGGCTGATTTCTTAAATTTGACTCCCAGGAAAGCATAGAGAATGGGGTTGAGGCAGCAGTGAAAATAAGCCAGGGCCTCTGTGATAGAAATCCACTTCTCCACTGCTTTTTCCAGTTCACAACTGGGGGGAACCACATTCAGTATCATGAGGGTATCCACAAAGATGCCCACACAGTAAGGCAGCCAGCAGCAGAAAAAGCACAAGATGAGGATGACTGTGGTCTTCAGCGCTTTCTTCTTCAGTGCCTGGCCTTTGGAGCCCTGTGACAGCTTGGTGATGATGATACAGTAGCAGATGAGGATGACCAGACCAGGCAGCACAAAGCCCACCAGGATGTGCTGGAAGCGGAAAACAGCCGTCCATATGTCACTGGACTCATACGGGTAAATGCGCTGGCAGATGACCCTGGATTCTGCAGTCTCCAAGCTGTCCTCCGTGGTGAATAAAAGGTTTGAGCTTCGTGTGTCTTGCATTCGGGCAAACACCAGGTCAGGTACAGTCAGAAAGGCTGCAGGCAGCCACACGCCCACGTAGATCACCCTGTTTGCCAGCAGCTTCCTTGTGGCTTGACTGTTGGTGGCCCGCACCACTGCCAAGTATCTGTCGAGACTGATGAAGGCCAGGATCAACACGCTGCTGTACAGGTTGACTGTGTAGATCACGTGTACAGACACACACAGAAAACTTCCAAAGTACCAACTGCTGGCTGCATCCACAGCCCAGAAGGGCAGCGTGACGACAAACAGCAGGTCAGCCACAGAGAGATGGAGCCGGTACTTGTCGGTCATCGTTTTGACTTTTTTTTGGTAGCCCATGACAACGATGACTAATCCATTGCCAATAATCCCCAGAATGAAGATTATTCCATAAATGGTAGGTAGGAAGATCTTGTTGAAGTCAGTGCTGAGCTCTCTGGTACAGAGCTCCTGCATCTCCAGGTCAAAGTCTACAGACTCATCAGAGCTGTTGTCTGAGCTGTTGCCAATGAAATCGTCCAGCTGAAAGAAGAAAGGACAAAAAGGTTAAAAAGAAAGAAAGAAAGAAAGAAAGAAAGAAAGAAAGAAAGAAAGAAAAAGATATTTCATAACGTTTTGACGAAGANAAAGAAAGAAAGAAAGAAAGAAAGAAAGAAAGAAAGAAAAAGATATTTCATAACGTTTTGACGAAGATTCTCAGTCATCCAGGTGGTAGATAAGTTATAGGAAACTCAGTCAAGTCAACTGGATTCAAGTTTTTAATTCTGAAACGTTTCACCATCCATCCAAAGGGCTTCGTCAGTCAGAAATTATACTTTATAACATTTCATAACAAAATCAAATTTCTGTTTAATTAAAAATGCATACTGACCAATTTGTACAGTTGATAATATGAGTAATCTAAACACATTTTCCCCAAGTTGCTCATGTTATTTCCCTTGTATGTATTCTGTAGTCATTCAGAAGTTAATTTCTAATTAATAAATTATTTATACTGTATTAACAGTAAAATATTAAATCTGAAGCAGAACTTACCTCGAAAGTCAAGTCCATGTTGATAACGTTATTTAGAGACCTGTATGTTCGTGTACCTCCTCAGCACCGTGGTCTGTCGGTTGGCTCCGGGGCCTCCCAGATAAATAGCGTCGCTTCCCCCCCCCCCCNCCCCCCCCGCAATGAGGAGGAGCGACACCCCGCAGCATGCGCCTGTCTCCAAAACGGTCCTACTATAAAAACAAACAGATGGCACTGTTTGTCAGAGTGAAGGGCGTCAGCTAAAACTATGACAAAGATTCTGCGTCTGTTAACAGACAACCCGCCACCGAAACGTCCGAACCGCATGTAACAGCCGCAGGGACGGATGAGTAAGAGGTTTACCGCGTTTAATGTGTTTGTTGTGGGATGAATTGTCAGACAGCGCAAAGTGAGGCGTTCACACTGATTTCTGGTGTGTTTTGACGAACGTTACAACATCACGTGTGCAACGGGAAGTGCAGAAGTTTACAGTAGTTCTGTATATTTCACAACTACAGGAGCATTATAAAAAGAATATTATACACAGAGTTAAAACAATGATCCTCTAACTAAGATCACAACTATTTAACACATCTCAGCTACAGAACTCCCAGCCAGCGTGTTAAGTCTCTTCTTAAAACTCATTTTTACAAGGCATTAAAAAAAAATTAGCTCTTTTAAAAAAAAAAACCTGTTACCTATTACCTATTTTATTCTCTTTCATTTTTATGATTTTTATTCTATTTAATTCCCATTATTCTACCAATTTTATTAACTTTGGTCTATTAAAACTGTGTTTTGTTTGGACTTTTATTTTTATGCCTGTTGAAAGTGCTACAAAAAAAAAGTATACACAAATTAATGCTACAGCATTACCACTGGAAATCACACAATACTAACTAACAAACAAAGTAAATAAAAATAAATAAATAATCTATAGAAATTGGAATATTGTAGGAGATGTAATTCCAATCATTGTGATAAGTTTATTATTAAATCAATGTTAAGTGCCACTGACCTAATAAAGATCAGCACAGGAATATTACAGTGTTGTTAGAATGTTATACTAGCATATAAAAATGCTATAAAATCTGGTAAAGTCACTATGAGTCAATATTATGAAAATGCAAGACAACCAGTATTAAGTCCCTGAAAGAAACTGACTGCACTGATATCAGTAAAAACTATCTAATGAGCTCCACGGACACGCTTCATGTCCCTGTAGGAAAATACAGTAACTAGAATATTAGAGTAATTCCACACACTTCTGTGAAGATATTTTCAGCTCAGCAGTCACATCCTCGCCTCCTCCAGCACAGAGAGGAGTGACAGAACACTCTTTCAGGGTGTTCTTCCAGCCTCATATTTCTCTTTACAAATCACTTCATAATTGTGTCTGATGACAGTTTTTATCAGCGGAGGTCTGTATCTGTTCTCACCTTTATACACACCCTGTCACTTTTCAAGTACTGTTATGTCTACACACCCAAGTACTAAATGACCCCTCCTGGATTTGAAAAGAACCACACACTCTATAATGTGGGGTTTCTATCAAGCTGCTTGTAGCCTCAGTGTGCAGAGGATTCATTCTCTCACACCCTCACCAGCCGCTCTGATTTCAGTTAAGCAGTGATGACAGGGCCAGGCCACGCCAAACTCCCCACCCTCCTTCACTGGGAGCTTTGCAGACAAAGTTGTGGGTTGTCTGAAACCAAATATGCACCATTTGGCCTGCAAATGCTCTTTCATGTCTTTGATATGTGATAGCAGTGATTGATAGAATGAAACTATGTGCATCATTGATTCCATTTATGTCACCTCCCAGTGAGCCACATGAACACATACCCATCAGAAATCAATAGAGTTGCTTAGCTACACAAAACATCACATTGTCATTTAAATAAGTAATTGAGAAATTATGTTTTGAGGGAAACATAATACTTTTCTTCAGTTGTTGCAAAACACCCACTATCATGAGTTTTTCTATACAATGGCAGATAAACTGGTCAAGTTATGATTAATGTTAAACAACTATTAGTTTGTTAAAGTAACACGCTTTGATTACATTATAGTTCCGAGCTCTCTGATGAGGTTTTCAGTTCATTTCAGCACATTAGCAGTGACTGGAGGATGTTTTGGGATTCGGAGCCACTGTTGGGCACTGTAACAAAATTACGGAGTGTATCTTTAAGGTCAAAAAATGTTTGAGGTCATTGTAAAGTAATTATGCTGCATTCATTGTACCTCGGAGCTGGGAAGTCAGAACTCGGAATTGTGTCGTTTATGACCACTGTGCATTTGAGCTAAACAAAGTGGGAGACAACATGGTTGCCTTCATGAAAACTCTTGCCGTCAAACCTAAGGAAGCTACGTTTTAACATTTATGAGCTATTTACCATTTCAAAACAGTTACTGCATTGCCAATGTTATATTTTTAACCAGTTACTGTGTCCGTATGATTATTGATTTAAAGAAAATGCTTCTTAACTCTATTTATAAATGGAGAAATTACTGTTGATGGTGTGAGCAGCCATGTTGAAATGACGTAATTCCTGAACTCAGGATTGGTAAAGCTTGTCTGATTTTTCAAGTTGGAATACAAAAGATCTGTGAGCCACTTAGAGTTGTGGGGGCATTTTCTTGGAGTTTTTCAAGTCAGAAGACAGAAATTTGGAGTTCTGAGTTCACAATGAACTCAGCATTAAAATATAAGTAGTATGAGGTGGGACATGAACCCACACCTGTGATGTTCTGCAGCCTTCTGCCACCCTGACCTCCACACCCACTCTACTCCACACTCCACTATATGACTGTGACACGTCGTCCTAGTGCTGAATTTTTCCAGCTGGTGATGCAGCATATTTAGTAAATAGTGATTCATGAAGCTTTTATGTCTGCTGTTCTCAGGTCTTTGCTCTGCATAATCCCCTTCAGTGTGAGAAATGTTAATCATATTCAATTTATTTAGAAAAGCTGTAGTTAGAACTGGTTAGTTAACATGACAAGCAAAGAGGTAGACAGAGAAAAGAGTGCCACCTACAGACATCAAGGCTTCATTAATATCAATACTGTTTCACTGAAAAGCAATGAGTACTCAGGACAAAAAAAAAAAAAAAAANAAAAAAAAAAAAAAAAAAAGGTATTGATTTTAATCTTTAATATCATAGATTAATACAATATAGAACAAAAGAATGACTCAGTAATCTTATAATCAGCAGTACTTTAGCATTCATAAATATAAGAACATGCCCTCATTAGGTGTAAGTACATGTAATAAGCACTTCTTAGAGCTTAGCACAGCCAGATGAATAGTGTGTGTGTTCTGTGTGTTCTCAGTTCTGTCTGATGGTCTCCTGAGGAGAGGAACAGAAGGCATCTGCAGCTCAGAGAAAGGTCTCTGTATTGGTATGATGCTCTTATCAACGCCATTCAGACGTGCACAGGCGCTCTGTTATCAGTCTGCGAGCAGCTCATGGATTTAATCTGTGAACTGAATTATGGACGTCATTTAATTCTTTTACATTCCCAAAATCACTTTCACTACTGAGGGGAACTTCCACTGACTCACTTTCTGAAGTTGTTTTTTGAAGTTTTCAGAAATTTTCCAAAAAAGCTTTCTTAACTTCCTTGAGAAAACTTACATTTCCCTTAAAAGTACCATGATAGTTTTTCGCTTTTGTGAGATTTGAATTATGAAGCTTTTGCTTTAATCCAAATGTGTGGCATTGACTCACTTTCATGTTCTTACATGAAACAACTATAATTGTGAGCAAACTCAAGATATAGCACACATTCTGTTAATAATATAAAAAGTAATGCAACTTTCAAAAACATATTATTCCATTGGTATTAATAGACAATTTATCACTCAAATTTTGTTCTCATTTCTCTTTTGTTCGTGCCTTGTGGATGCATTAAGCCTTTTCTTGAGAGGTATGACATCAAAACTCATCAAGTCTTTGGAAGTTTTTGAGAAAATTATAATAAAATATTTTGCATTCAATTACATTTATGTCATTTTATTTGGAAGTACTGCAATAATTTGAAATGTTTCTGGATTCTAAAACAGGTCTGATGTAATTAAAATCTTTCAAGCACATTTTTAGACCAACTTACTTATTTAGATTATTAAGTTCTAATTTTTTTTAGTTCATTTTAGTTCCATGCAGCATCATCCCTTCTCTACTATTTACTTTGTGTGCTGCATATTTGATGAGTAAATGTGCACAGCAACAGGCTTTGCCAACTTTTTCACAACTGGGATCAAAGATTTATTTTCAGGAACATATTTATGTATGATTATCTGTGCTCGATGATAACCAGCCTGCTCCTGCAGTTTAACTTTTGTCATTTGTTGAGTTTGTGTACCTGGAGCTTAGCATTTTGAAGGAATTCAACAAAGAGATTTCACTCCTTAAAATGAATAAAGCTTTTTTGCTCCAGCAGGGTCTCTGCAGTATGTGCTGTGAGGATTCAGATCGCTATCAACTATGAATACAAAAGATCCGTGAGCCACTTAGCATACAAACCACAAGAAGTGTGAACGGCAGTGAAGGGGGCTCTTCAGTGAAGAATGGCTATTGAAATGAGTCAGAAGAATGCATGTGAGATAAAGAAAGGAATGATCTGCTCAGTCAATGCCAGCAGCCCTCCAGTTCCAACTCATCCCAGGGCCTCAGCAAGTCAGCACGGATCATTTTCATAATAATACCTCTGCTCAAATATCACCTTCACTTTTTTTAATCACCACATAGAAAATAACATCCATCCTTTGTTGTTGAAGCTGACTTTGGATCTCATCCTTACATTCACAAAAGGTTTTGGGTAGCTCATCCCAAATACCTTTAATCTCATGTCTGGAGACTGTCAAAGTGGTTCATGTGAATTTGATAACAACTCGATACACGACCGCTGTCTCATTGTTGAGAGACAGGCTCAGATACTCACACCAAAGCTCCTCTGTGTGTACTTGTTATTTGTTATAGACTTACATATTTGTGGGAGTGTATCGTGTGTTGTTCTTTTTTTTTTTTTTTTNTTTTTTTTTTTTTTTTTGATATCTGCTTTTCACTCAGCATGTTTACATGCACGTTCGATTCTTATCTGTTTGAGACAACAAGTCCATTTTGTCAAATGTATGTAAACTCCAAAATCAAATTGAAATGAACATAAATCAAAGTTGCTGCACGTTGGAAAGAGACCTGGATTATGTGATTGTAAGTCAGTTTATGTACCGGTATGTATTTCCTCTCCTCACAGACTTCCTCTCATCAAGCAATTATGTTTACTCAGCGAAGCGCAAAATCGTACTCCATGTTTTTGTCTTAATTGAAGTATGAACAAAAATTAAAGTGTACTTGTACAGAATTACAGTTTGATTTAGCAGAAACATACCATACTTATTACTTGTCCTATCTTGTGTTATAACTCTCAAACTCTTATTCATACTGTCAGAATCCAGGAATATTTCCTTCTTCAGGTGAAGACATAGCTTCTTAAATGTTTCTCTGTAATGTCAGCAGGGAGATGAAATATGGATTTAGTTGTTTTTAAATGACTAACAGGGATCAGAATGTCCCTGCATGTTTCTGCATTTGAGTTATTTTCAGTATTCACCTTGGAACGCACAACAATCTATCTGTGATATCAGTCAAGGCTCCATCGGGGCACTTTTGTTTTCCTTCTCTCTTTGGTCTGTGTGTGAAGTTTTTTGGAGGTGGGGGTGGGGATGGGATCATTGCTCCTCAGCCAGGATGAGACATTCATCCCACATGCTCTCAGGGCCTCTATGTGGGGTTTTTTTTTTTCTTTTTTTTGTGTCTTCGGGCAAGACAAGATGCATCCAGCCTCCATGAGTAAAAAATGACACCTGAAAAATGATCGCATACATGACTTATCTCATGACTTGAATCAGGAATACACACACTCTAGAGAAGTGACCGTAATCTCATGAAGCATCTGCTGGCTTTGAATGGCACACTGTTGGTGGAAATATATTTTTTCTACAAAGTTGGCAAAGAGAAATATTCATGATTATATTTCCACTCAGAGAAATAATTGTAAAAGCGTCCGGTTTGCCTGCTGAAGTGTTTGTGTTTGAAGAAAGAGCCTGAAAGTGAACAATAGATGTATTTTAGAGGCCAAGGTTGCTCCTTATCTTTGAAAGGCACCTTCTGAAACTTCCTACTTTACAGTACAGCTGAATGTTTGCTGCTCTATGAAAACTCTTTTCTGACCTCAAACAAGACCACAATGTCCAAATAATTAACCATAAGAGGTGTGCAGAAATTCATTCCTCGCTTGCAGGAAATGTCCTTCTTATGACTTACAAAATTGTAGTTTTTACTGTTGTATAATGCATTCTGAAGCAATAATCGTCAGTGATATAAATGTTTTAGAGAAACTATGGTAAAATTTTTATGACACTGTTGACAAGTTGAAAGAAAATATGAATAAAAAATTTTCATGTCTGGAGGAAATTTGAGAATTTTTTTGTCAATAACTTACTATTGTAGAAGAATAGAATAAAACAGAATAATCAAGAATGGAACAGAATCTTGTTCTCATATCTGGCTTAATTGGAGTACAAATAGTCAGAGCATAGCATGCTGACCTGAACCTGTTTTCATCTACTGTGTTGTAGCTTGGTTAAGTTTGCCTGGCCAGTAAAAGCAGGTTGGCAAAGCTTGTCAGAGTGGCTAGTAAGGTGGTCATTGTTACAGAATGGCTAAGGCTTGGTTTATGCTTATGAGGAAAATGTGATGTAATTCCAGCCAAAACAGTGGGCTGCAGAAGAATTCGAGGGTCACTTGCGAGGTCGTGCACCACTTGTTTTTTGAGACAACACGGACAGCTTTTGTGTGACATAAATGTGCCTTCATCGATGATTGGCCAAGCAATAATACAGAGGAAGAGTTAGTATATATTATATATGTATGTTCTGTTCTGCGTCTTACTAACCATTGTCTTCTGCAACTTTTTCGTTTTGCAGCCAATGCGAGTAACAGTAATTCTTCCTCTTCATTAATCAACAACTCTCTTTTAACTGCCTCCATGTTTTGTTGTGGGTGACTGAACCGGAAACTACTTATATTTCGGGGTTTTTTTCTTGTTTGGGCATTTAAGAGACATTTTGTCCTACAGCGCCACTGAAAGTTCCGGAGTTGAAGTGTACGGTTGTCATGCGCAGTTGTCATGAAAATATAAGAACTATGAATGCCAGGACATGCAGACAGTCCATTTCAGAGCTGTCCACATTCACGTCTGCATCACATCCGTGTGAATCATAAACCAGGCTTTCGTGGGTTCTCAGTAAGGCTTATTTAATACTTGACTGTCCTAATCGGCCTCTTTATAAAAAGTTCGATCTTCTCCCTTTAGTTTGCTGTTACAGAAAGCCTAAAGTACAGTGGAACAGAGCCTCTTTTATACTGTAGCTATTGATAAGCTTCACGTATTGGAGGAACCCTTCATTTGAACATTATTTACTATTGCCAGTACAATACATTATTTGACTTGAATATCTTTGAATAGAGCAAAGTATAATAGGACAGTATAGAACTTTATTGTCCAAGGCAGGAAAATCATCTTCGGTCTCACCCAAACAGTACAAAAGGCATCAGAACAATGATTATGGACCCCAGGAAGACTAGCAACTGCATTTGCAGAAGCTAATGGGAATCCAATAAACAATCAACAATAAGCAATGCAGCATCTTATCACATGCATAAGATAAAAAGAGTCAGGCAAAGACAAAAACAATCTATGTACAATATCCAGCATTTATTCATCACAGAGAATTACACATTAATATTTCTTGTTCATTAAGTTCATTACACAAGGAATAAAAGAGCCCTTATAGATTGTTTGCTCTGGATACTTTTTAATGCAAAGAGTCTTTTGGTCTTTTTTGGCCCAGTGGCACCCAAAGCAGTTTGAATACCTGCAGATTTAATAAAAAAAAAAAAAAAAANAAAAAAAAAAAAAAAAAAATTGAGTAGTTTATGTATTAACAATTTATTTATGCTATGTTATTTTGTATTTAAAGTAGCCATCTCAGTGGAAGTTAATACAGCACTTAAATCTCTGTTTCTCAGGGCCATCCGTCCATTTATTTTTTATTTTTTATTTTTATTTATTTATTTTTTATCATTCAGAGTTCAGCTCTAAACTTATTTCCCTCATGTTGATGTGGGATCAAGTTGTATATTTCCCTCAGTGTGAGGAAGAAGTGATTTATTTTCATTTTCTCTCATGAGAATACCAGCAACCTTAGTCTTCACCCTACTTTGATTTAAAATAATTTTCACTCCAGAACATTTTCATGCTGATTACCCATAATCCTGCCGCTGCCTGTCCTGGCATGGAGTCTCTGCAGAAATTAAAAAAAAATAAAAAAATAAAAAAATAAAAAAAATAAAGGGATATGGACCAATAAAAGCTGAAATAGGTGACACTACCCTGGAGCGCTTGAACCCTCCAGCGGAAATATATACTATATTTCCACTGGTGGCACAGCTCCAAAGCCACAAGGCTGGTTGAGAAATGCAGTTTGTTGTTGCATAGGAAGGGTGTTTTCTATGAGTCCATGATAAATGCAACTGGGGTTCCCTTTCCTTTTTCTCTAACGTCTTCATTGTGGTTTTGGTATGCAACAAAAAGAAAACACTGAAAAAAAAAAAAAAAAAAAAAAGCCTCCCAGTGCCTCGTGGTGTTGATCTGTGTTGATCTTTACACTTTATACCAACTCAATGAAAACTCAGCTGGTTTGAAAATAATCATTTCCATGACAGGAGATATCTTCACTCAAACTCATGTTCCTTTCATGTTTCTTAAAGAAAGCAGGTCATATAACTGTCGCTGCCTCAGATCATAGACGTGACTTAGCATGAATGTGAATCATGTCCTGAATTAGTTCTTCTTTCACATGAAGAGCTGAGGTTCCCTTTGCAGCAGGAGTCCATGAAAGGGATCACAGTGAGCGTTCATTCAGGCTCACTGCAGGTGGAGGTTCTCCATCTGGCCGGTGTGGATGGTGAGCTCAGCCTGATCACCTCAGATAGCACAGACAATAGACCAGATGACAGCAGATAAGCTTTCTAGAATCAAGTGACCAGAGGAGGGAAGGAGGGAATAAACCTGCTGCCACACAAACTCCTCATGACTTCAAACATCAAGACCATTTTTTTCTAATTACAGCTCAGCAGCAATTTATCTGCAAAGTGCTGCAGCACAAAACACCTTTTCTGAGCTTCTTAAACATCACTGCAGAAACAGGAACTCAAGAAAATCTCAAATTGTTTAAATATGAGTCAGTTTTATTTTTTTCTTTTCTAAATGAAATAAGCTAATTATGCACTTAGTATTCCTGCTCAGTTAGTTATCATATCAGTTATATTGTTTCTGTTTTTCAGTCTGTAAAGTGGATGGCACATTTGACTCATTAACACCCCAAACTTCCTTGATAAAGTCAAATCAACACTTTTTTTGCAATGTTGTAGAAATGAGTATGAGAGTCTTGAAACAAGACAGAATAAGACAGAATACAGGCAGCACTGTAAATCCCTTCCACAATCTCCCTTCACTGGCCACTATAAATAACAAACAAGATGGTGTTTGTTGTTTACTTGTTGATTCTTCTTCATTTCAAAATTATTCACATGTACAAATGGTTATATATTCTTATTCTTCTTATTATATTTTCAAAAATCTATCAAATATATGAAAGATGTAAGGTACTTTTTTTTTTAAACTTAAGTAGTAACAAATAATATGTCTTACATTCATTCTGTATTCATTTTGTGAGTAAATAGAGTTATAATTGTTTTTTAATGACACTATTGTTATGGTATACTTAAGCATAGAAAGGTAAAGCAACTCATAATATCTTAGTCAGCATTTTTCACTATATTACTGTAAACATGCAGCACTCAACCATTAGATTAAGATGATTCAGTTAACTTGACATTTTCACCTCTGCCATCCAGGGAGTCTGTGTGTAAAAACCCTCTGGCTCTGTGCTTTTAGAGCAGATTTATAGCAGCACTCAGCTCAAGAAGACTGGCCCCATTCATCATTTAAACACTATGCTGGGAATCCAACATGTTGGGTTTGTGTATAAGAGCATCCTTGTGGATGGACTCAGCGTCCTGTAATGACTGACATAAAGTTCTGGACTGTAGCGAGAGACAAGTGTCCAGCATTACCAGAGCAAAGCCCCGATGGAGGAATATCTATCACCCTTGGCCAGAGGGAGGCTTTATGCCCCTCTGGTGCCTTGTAGTCTGAAAGATGACACTGTCATGGCCTGCATGAAACCAACACAAAACAAATGGTTGTTTTTTTCCCCCTTCTTTCTACAGTCTCAGGAAAGGTTGCAGGACGTAAAAGCTATCGTTGGTAACAAAACAATTTTGTTTTTCTTCAGTTGAGTTTACAGGTGAGGTGAGTCACGGGTTCGTTGCAGGAGACAGCCCTCTTAATCACAGAGTGCTCATCAACGTACTGCCTATAATGAAGCAATTCAAATGATGTGCCAACTTTCTAATTCATTTGTGGCACGCACAAAATGCTCATATTATTTTACTTAACATTTTGTCCAAGATTTGTGGTGTTTCAGCTAAGTTTTCTTGATTCCAGACAGAAGAATGCCAAAAATAACAATAAAAGAGCCTCAGATTGTTTCTCCTTGGCTTGTAGAGGCAGGCAGGGAGTGTCCCATGTGAATAAAAAAAAAATAAATCTAAAAAAAATCTAAACAAGCCTACTCTCTGTGCTCCCCTCACATCCATGATAGTTTCCTCCTCCAGCCAATCCTACAGGCACTCGCTTGGGACTCCAGGCCCTTTGTACTCCACTGCCTTTGGGTTTATTTTCTCAGTACAATTGAATTCTTCTCTTTTCTAAAGACTGTAGATCCCTCCACTGATACTGCATTTTCTACCCCCCACTGCCCCAAATCTGTGAGGATTATTGTGTTTTTGTATAAACAAAGAAGTGGAGTAAACAACACATTTGCTGTGCCGAGACCAACATCCGGTCCACTGGGTTTTTGATTATTCAACAGGCCTGTGCTTTAGAGCTGCTTATGACAGCAGGCAGGGCGGGTGCTGGTCATCCTGTCAGCATACCAATAACACAGTATTCCCAGAGGAAAGCCGCCTTTGATCTCCTGGAAACACTGCAGTTTCTCTTCTCATCATGCCTAACCTGCCTCTGAAAGCTGGAGCAAGAGTTTCCTCCTCAGCCTCAGCAAGCCAACCAACCCGGTCAGCACACACTCTCCTCTGACCAACCGAGAGGCTGGAAAAGTCCATCACTAAATTATTAACAGCAGGTGTACACGACTTATCAACAGCGAGAGTTCACAGAGCAGGAGTTGATAAAGTGTTGGCCCCCTGCAGACTGACAGAGCAGGTTCAGGCCTCAGGTAGGAGCAAGCTCCTATGAACTCATATTGTTTACACTGATTATTACCTGTCAAGCAGAGGGGCACTTGGATATTTGCTTTGGGCTGTGGTGGCCAGAGAAGACAGACCCAAGGCGATTGGCAGAGTGTGTCATTATCAGCAATGTCAACAAAGGTTCAGGGTTATCATCTATAACATTTGTATGACTGGGAGAGTAGTAGTGTGTGTGTATGTGTGTGTGTCAGTTAGCTGCATGCCCTGCTGGGATGCTCTGTTTACTTTAGTCTTGTACCCAGATAAAACTTGTGTATTTTGATGTGTTTACTGCACACCAGCCTACCATTCACACGCTCCTCTATCAGAGCGGACATCTTTGTTTGATTTTTGTCTCTGTTTTTGTTGCCAAGTTCTCTTTGCTGCTGTGTTTCTATGCTGTATGTTCCAGAGATCGCTTGTCAAACAGCGAGCTATGGTGATGTCTCTTTTGTTGGACTTTCTTGTTTAAAGTTTAGTTCTTTTAAAATTTCAGTCCAGCTTCTTTCACTGCCTATTCTGTATCTACTTATTCCAAACAAATTAATTTCCTGAACATCACAGGGTGTTCTTGTTTTTAAAACTCCAATTTTGTTATTAACTTTTGCGGTAATAGAGAGAGAAAATACAGGCATTTACTTATCTAAAAACCACTTTAATATATTTTTAACAGACAAAACAATAGACTGTAATTTACCACATTAGCAGCTCAAATAAACACCATGTGGTAATTAGTAGAAAATTGAATCTAGTTAGCAACATACTGTACATACATACATACATACATACAGTACAATTCAGTCATATTGAGTAAATGGACTTCTTACTCATGGATGTGAAAACTTTGATTATAATCCAATTAAGAGAGTAAGTCAGTTTTTTCAAAGGTCATGTAAACACCATAATCAAATTGAAATCAGCATGAATCATTGTTGGTGTGTTCAGATGTAGATTATGAAATTGTGATTTGATTTACTAAAGCATGTAAACAGTCCATCATTTTACAGCGAGTACTGTATGTTTTCAGACACGCCATATGCAGATTATTTGTCTGTAATCAATAATTCAAATAAGACTTATACATGGACAGAATTAATAGGATTCTGGGGTTTATTAACATGCATGACATGTTGCATTATGGGAGGAGTCCGCCAGGTGAGGAAGTGCATGCGGAGATGACTTACTCTGATTATGTTAACATGCCTGAATAAATCGATATACAATTGCATAATCTAGCCGTTACTCAGAGTAAGCTTGCTCTGATTTATGTCGATTTTAGTGTAATTATGGTATTTACATGATGCCTGAAAAACATGTTTATTGCTTAATCTGAGTGTAATAGAAGTTTTAAAGTGCATATAAATATTCTGAGTGTATGATATTTTATGTCAAAGGATAACAAAAGGACAGGAGAGGAAACAGGTCTCTTCTTTGGTATTCTTCTGTAGCATCCATTAGAGGAGCGGATGTCTGTTTGGTTGTGACCCCTGCTTAGCTGACCTCTTGACCTGATCTGGATGTACTGATTTTTATCAAACATGTTTTATATTTTCATCAGCAGCAGAACAAGCAAAATTGTCACTCTGGGCAACATCCAGGTGGAAGTTATCCTGTGTAATGTGAGATGATCCTGATGAATAAACAATAAACATCTGTTGACACCTGGACTAACGCCCAACATAAGAATACGATTTGGGTAAACAAGACAATCTTCAACAGTATCTCAGGTAGCAGCACTGGGAAGCTCCTCCCTCATGTAGAACCATTTTGTTAGACTGGCAAGATGAGGATATTCTACATTCTATATTATTACATCTTGCCCACCTGGTGAGAATTTTTAAACATTTGCAGGTGGAAATTAATCTTGGCATTTAAGCCAAAAGGGAGGCGTTGGGGTGGATCAGGAGGTTAAGATGCATACCATGTATCATCCATTGCAATATCCCTGATTCATTGCTGCCTGAGGACCTTCGTGGCCTCACATTTCCTGTCTCTCCACACAGGAGATGTGGCTAAAATACCAAAATAAAACAACAATATTTGAAAAGTGAAATTCCTTGGTTACATATATTTCTTGTTTCAACAGCATTTCAACTCATTTCAGCATTTCAATGTATGTTGAATTGCTGAAATGAGGACCATACCACCCATTTTGCATGTTTGAGCCTAATATATTCAATTTTCATACACATAAGGATACTGACAACCATTTCCCAAAAGATAAAACCGTATTTCAGCTTTCCTGATAGTTTCAAAATCAAATATTCAAGTGATGCACCCACTTTAAAATTTATGTTTCACCTGCTCATAGTTATGCAGCCCTTACAATGTCACGGCCATTTAAATTTTTTGATAAAGCAGGTCTTCTTTTGGGACTATATTCTCTGGTGGAGATACATTCACTCTGCATTTTTTATTGCGCTTAAATGCTAAAATTATGAAACTTCGGAAAAAAAACAAACCCTGAATATACATGTTGTTCGCGATGATGGATTACCTAACCCAAAAACGCTTCAAATATCAACAAGTTGATTTTACAGTAATAGCGTACCAGAATGAATTGAAAACCAATGGTGGTCTGGAAGGTAGGAATTTTTTTTTTTTTTTAACTCACTGTTCCAGTAGCATGCTTTGGAAAATGACTGTCAGTAACGTTACGTGTCTGAAAATTGAATATACTAGGCTCAAACATGCAAAATGGGTGGTATAGTCTTTTAAGTAAGACACTGTTTTACAATGAAATATATTCATTGAAATTAAAAAAAAAAAAAACCTTTACTTTTCATACAAACATGTCCCTGTTTGAACCCAGACGGCTCAATAAAAAAAGAGATGCTTTTTGTTAAGATCTGAATTTCTTTGTTGTGTCAAAGAGTAAAAACTGAAGATGTTTGGTGGAACAATGAATTTCTTTTGGGTGTCCAAAAAGCAACAAGTCGAGCAGGTCTGGTGAAACAAAATGAATACACAGTGTGATGCTTTTTTTTTCTCTCCACTCTGTGAATCAACATTCATTTCCAACCGATTTGTACAAAAGGTGATTGTTAGGAATGAGTGCAGCATGTGCACTTACAGTTTCCTGAGTGAACCCTCCAGACAGCCATTGCTCAATCATGGTTCACCTCTCTGGCAGAGGGCACGGATGGCGGCTTTCACACTCTCTTCAAATCAAATCAATGTCTGATCCATCATGGGCCTCCTGCCTTGGGGGCAGCTTAGGATCTGTAGGAACTACTTTGTTATTTCCACCGGCTGCTTATGTCTAGGAGTGTGTGTGTGTGTGTGTCTGTGTGTGTGTATGCACAGAGTAATAGAATTAGAGAGAAGCCTTGTCTCCCCTGGGGGCTTTCCATCTGGTTTTATTTGTTATCTGACAAAATTAGGAGACTTTGACATATATATTAGCAGATGTGGTCAGAGCCGAGACAGGACACAGAGGAGATGGATCTGTTCTGAATGTGCTAAGCTAAGCTCTGACTCAGGACAACAGTCAGATAAATCTCTGGAGACTCCTTCTCCCTGCTGGAAATGAGAAATATAACTCAGATAATCATTACAGATGATGTAGTTTGTGCAATACACAGAGGGTCTCATGCTGTTGTGTTCACCTTCCGTTGTTATACTGGACATAAGACAGCCACACTTACTGTAAATCTAAAAGTTTGATCCAAATAGAAATCTACTTCCTCCATCTTTTTCTTTTTATTTCTTGTCCTCAGTGGAGAATGACATGAACATGACAGCTACCCCCTCCCCCCCAAAAAAGATTAGTTAGAGATAGATAGATAGATAGATAGATAGATAGATAGATAGACAGACAGATGATATATATATATATATATATATATGGACAGACAGACAGATAGATGATAGAGTACTTTATTGATCCCAGAGGGAAACTGCTTAATTGCTGATTAAGTAATACGTGAAGTATATTAGTAGTCGGATTGAATCCTTCAAATTCCATCATATATACATCTTACTCATATTTCTCCTTAATCTCAGTACTAACAAAAACTGGTTTTGATGAGATGCGACTTTCTTGCACTGTGATTTGACCTCACACACCTTGTTCTTGCTCACACTCTTTCCTGGTCTGACTCACCTAACATGCTGCGTATCCTCTGGGAGGTAATGATGACTCATGCAGCACCCCCTGCATTCACCTTTCTCCTTCCTGGCATTGTCTACAACTCCTTTTTTCTCTGGCTCCTCTTTTCTCTCGCCATGATTCATTAGATTTACTGTTTGAATGCCTAGCGGCTGGCTGCCATCACAACAAGTAGAGACAGATTGTTCCTTCTATCGTCAAGTTTCTAAATCATCTGCAGGGCTTTTCTATTTCTCTTACATAGATAATGATAGCAGGTAGGCTTTGTAATGCAGAAACAGCAAAATGCCATAAATCACTTTTTTAAAGAATCCATTTTGTATTTAGTTATTTAGTGCATATCTCCAAAGTTTACTTCAATCCATCTCCAGGCAGTTGGTTCTGTCAGAAGATAACGTGATCAGCTTTCATATGAACTCTTGTCTTTCTGAACTTTCTTGATAAATCCAGACGTAGCCTGAGTTTGTACAGAGCTGTTGAATCTTTATCATGTATATGGCTCCTCACTTCTTTCAGTGGTTTCATTTTGATACAATCACATATGCTCTTTGTTTAAGTCAAATGTCTGGACAAATCCTTTACAAATACATTAATCCAGCAGTCTGGATTCATCTTCCAAGAATGTTAGCCCATTACTGCACTTTTATAATGTTGGCACGTCTGTGATTTTTGGCCCAAACAAGCCTGTCTTCCTGCTGGGTGAGCTGACAGCTGCCAGATACAGAATTCTACTCTTTTACTGCTGCCTTTCTGTTGCTGCTCCAACCAGTCAGTACCTGTTAACTCCTCATATGCAAGTAAACACACATACACACACACTTCAACTTTCTATTGTGCACATAGAGTGGAAAAGGAGAGGGAGGGCCATAGAGTTCAGGATCACATTTTACGACAAATAAATCTTATTATTTAACTCATTAAGCACAGCATGCACTATTATTAGATTCCTTTCAAGACCATTTGTCTGGATTTGTTTTAGCAAAGAAATGAAAAATGAAGTTTATGTATACAGTAGATCAAGCAGAAGTAGTTGCTTAATCAGGAAGCAGACCCTTATGAGCCAAATTAAAAGATAAATAATCTAGTTTCAAGCACCTTTAAGATGAAGTTTGAAAGCGTCAGTGCTAATTTGAAGCTAAACATCCTTAAATCTAATTGTTTTTACTGCTTTTAAAGTCAGGTTTTACAGTGAATAGATTTTTATGATAGTTTCAAGAAGCACTAGTCCTTTTCACTCACCCCATTTTATTATGAGAATATTTCAGTAGATTTCCCAATATTTAGCTTGTTTCTAGTGATTGCAATGAGGACGCGAGAAATGGACATAAATAGAAACAGCTCAGGAGACAAAAACAGTTTGACCGCGGTGAGCTGTCAAAGAAACCGGCTGAACTCTTATTGAACCTGTTTGACTTGTTGTTGTCTAACAACTTCATCACACCCACACACACACACACACACACACACACACACACAAAAACCTCTCCAGTCCACTCTGCCCTCACTTCCCCTCTCTGATAATTGTCAGCCCTGAAAGATGCCACAGATGTCCACAGTGGAAATCAATAGTCCACTCCACCCCCACTCCCCTGGAACATGAGTGACTGCTGCAGCCCAAGTTGCACTTCCCTCATCACAGATTGCGAGAGCCCTGAAAAGATGAACTATTGACTTAGTTTTTGTGTGTTCACGGAGCCATGTTGGCATCAGACTGTGTCAAAACTTTCTTGTTCGACACGAATAACAAGTGCTTTGTCACGAAGTCTTACGCAATAAAGGGCTCAGGGCTGAGCTGGCATGAAGTTGACCTGTGTGATGGTGATGAAGTCATCAGCACTCGAGTTGAAGCAGTGGAAACAAACTTCCACTCACATGAACCCTGAACTGCTCTCACAGCGTTAAACTGGCTGAAGAGGCGCTGAATGAATTTCTACCAGCAGCAAACATGGATCAGTGGATTCCTCTGATCTGCTCATTGTGCTGCTGCTCCTCAAGGCAGATGGCTGCCCCACCCCCCACCGTGGGGGATGGTGTGTGACAGCGCTTATGTATCTTTGTGTGTTAGTGTGTGTGCTTGTGCATGTATGTCCATTGGTATGTAAGCACTTCTGTGTATGTTTGTGTGTCAGTTATGTGATATGAGCGGATCTATCAGTGTGTGTGTGTGTGTGTGGAGGGGGGTAAATTTACGTGTGACTGGATGTTTTAAATGTTCATCTGACATAATTCTGCACTGTAAAAAAAAAAAAACTTTTATTAAACAGGATGGAAAATTTTGGCATGTAAAAACTGTTGAGAATCAAAGACTTCAGATTTTTTTGAGGGGGAGTTTGTGTTTTGTTTTTTTTTCTATGGAATAGAAATTTCTGGAATTGAAATGTTTTTAAAGATTTTTTATATTTTGAGTATTTTTCTCTGGAAATTTATTTTAGATGTGTTTTTAATTATCTCTCCCCCCCCCCCCCNAAAAAAAAAAAAAAATCCATATAACTCTAAAATAAAAAAAATAGAATTATATCATGTAGTCTATTATTGAGTCCTAAGAACTCTAAATGACCTGATCATTTTCCCTGTTTCATTACAAACAACTCTGTTAAGAATTTTTTTAGAAGCCGTTTTATCGTCATTTGATTTTTTTTTTACGTTAAACTTCTGCAGTTTCTAATTGTTAACACTGGATTTATCTCCCTCCACTGTCCGAACTTTTCTTTTCTTTTCTTTTTTGTTATAAAAATAAAGTGGATATGAGAACACATAGTTGTTCAGATGGATGTTTATGGCTGCCATGGAGACACAGAGCAGCACAATTAATGGTAATGTCTCTATGAGTGGTGTGTGTGTGTGTGTGTGTGTGCTTTGTAGCCAGTGACAATACAGAGCTGACAGCACATCTGGCATCTTAGTGGGGCTCACAAAGTTTGGCCTCCCACTGGGATGTGTTCTCTGCACCATTAGCTGCTCGGCAGGCAGGAAAAGAGCCGCTGCAGCTCTGTCACTCTGCCGCTCATTCATGATGCTTCACTCAGGTCATATCAGTGCACAGAGATGTGAAAATGTCTTTCCAGGCTGAAGACATTCCACCATCAGAAACAATGTCCTCTGTTTGTACAGAGTCTGAACACCACAGTGCAGCAGCAGATCAGGATGACAATAACAAGACACATTCATATGACAATATGTATGTTTACATGCACTAGTATAATTCTTATCCAATTAAATAAATAAGTCAATTTTTTTCAAACACCATGTTACATCATCAACATAAGTGACTCTGAGAACAGATCTAGATTATGAAATTGAAATCGATTTACTCCGCTCTGTGTAAACTTTCTAAGTACAGATGAATTTGTGTTATTCCTNCCCCCAATTGAATTTGGCATTTATTTACCCCCAAAGAGCTGCACTTCAAACAAAAAAAATAAAAAAAAATAAAAATAAAAAAATCCTTTATTGGACACTGGAAAAAACTGTGGAAGCATTTTTTAGATTCAAGTTACATTTTCTTGATTAGCAGTAACTGAAATGCTTAAAGCACAATTATGTGAAAGCACGTGTTTCTCATGCTGCACTTACCTTCGTACTGTATGCAGTTGAAAAATGCAGCATTGAAGGATCTCCAGCTCAATGATTGGTGAATCCTTAAAAAAAAAAAAAAAAAAAAAGAAGAATTCTCCCAGCATACATGCTGGAAAAACACATTTTGGCAGTAATGGACAGTCACATTTAAAGTTATATTTATTGTCTCACTTTAAGCTGTATCGCAGTGTGTATGTTGTCATTAGTGTAATAATGACTCCACTCCACCCTGGAAATGTAGTCATTATTAAAGACTAAACAAATAAACAGTGGGTTTTACAATTTAATGCAGAGGCAAATCTGTCTAATTCTGAAATAAGGAAGATGTGTTTCTGCGTTAAACTGTTAAGAACCCTGCAAACAAACAAACAGACGTGAGCGTGCAGGGAGAGAATGAAAGTGAGCTGAGTGACCTCTGCCCAGGCTCCATGTTTGTTCAGGGAATTTCAGGTCATTAAAGTAACAAGCAGCCCTTAAAGGCCTGTAATGCGACCATGACATAATGACTAAAAGAGACTGAATCAACACATTTGTTCCTCATGTTTGTTCTTCTTTCACACAATGGCACAACAAATCATTGCAGATGATCAGATGAATGGGATGGGATGATGATGATGATGAGTTTTTCTTGGTAAAGTCAGCAGCTACACAAGTGATTTTTTTTCCAGTTATGAAGCTGTACATCACACAGCAATTACACCGATCAAACACAAAGCAATCCGCAAAAATAGCCTCATTAGATACAAACATGATTTCCATGACAAGGAGGTCTCCAGGTTAATATCAGACATTATTCCTGGAATGCTGTGTGTATCATATCAAATGTGAAACTAAAATATCATAAACTACATCGCCATGGTAGCAAGTGCCATGCCATATGATTTTAATCCTCCAGCACACAGGTTTTATAGCATAAACCCAGCATCATGGTGTCACTACATCATGTGAAGGACTTGAATTTATTACCAAGTAAATTTTGTCGTATACTTCCTCCTCGGAGATTAGCGACTAGAATAAGTGCTGGTGTGACCTCTGTCAGAACATTATATCACTTATTGGTAACAAAGACAGATCAGGGCCAGACATGTCGGTTTGACCACCGGTGATAAAATGATTGACTTTTAAATGTTGCTGCCTCGTCCAGACTTGGTGAACAGTATGACCTTTAACTGTGCTTGTTACATCTTAGCAATTTTCACATATTCGTGTGAAGCTGCAGTTCTGTAAGTCAACAACATATGCATTCACCAGCTGTCAGTCATGGCTTGCGTGTTTTTGTATGCTTATCCCCATAGATTTCTCTCTTTCTTTAAACAGAGCACAACTTGAAACAAAAAACAAAACAAAACAACAACAAAAAAAAAAAAANAAAAAAAAAAAAAAACAGCGCTGCAGACATAAAGTCTGTCCTGGGTGGTATTTTACTGCCGATCATCATGTTGTAAAAGTGAATCCTGTCTGAGCAGTAGTGACCTCCTCTCTCTTTGACTCTCCACTGTGTCTGTTGCAAAAGAGGCAGATTACAAATAGAGAGGCCTTGGAGTTTGCTCATTACATGCAGAGTGAGTTAAAGGCTTTTCAAGCCATAAAGACAAAATCCACCAGATGGTGCTCATCACTCCTCCATTTTACTCATTCTCTCTTTTTATATAATCTTTTATTAATTTCAGGATGCATATCTCCTTAATCTTGCCGCCCCCCCCAACACCACCCTCCCCAACCCTCACCTCAGCGTCTCTCTCTCTCTCTCTTCATATGAGCTCATTTCAAGCTAGTCAATGTTCGTGTATCTGGCTCTACATGTCTGCTTTAATGATTTATTGATGGACGGCTGCCTTTCATCTAAGGGGTTTTCTGGCCCACTCAAGTGTCCAGCCGTTCCTGTGTCTAAGGTTTCGCTCGGGCCTTTCTCCTTTTTGATCATCCCTCAGTCTTACTCAATCCATTTCAACTCAAATAGGCCCATATAGTACCACCTCTCCGCCATGGCCCCTCTTTGAATTGTCCGTGAGGATAAATGTGATGAAAAGAAAGAAGCTAGAGGAAGGCTGACAAGCTTGTGTTACCGGAGAGAGATTTACGTGGGGTCGTAAAAGCCAGGGTGAAAGGAGAGGAGGTAAAGCCCATACTAAAGGGTCAGTGTGTGTGTGTGTTTGGANGTTCATGAGGACATAGAAGTAAACTGACCCAGCCAAGATGATGGGCTGGGCAGCCCACACGCACACCACCTGCACACACTCCCGTTCACACCCTGCCCTCCGGCTGCTGACTTTTTAGCTTTGGACACAACACCCCCATCTTCCCCCACCTCTACCCCACCCCCCTTCACTGAGCTTTCTTTCTGCTGTTTCCTTTTGAAGAATATTCATGTTATTTCATCATTGTCTCTTAGTCCATAAATCACCAAGAGAAATGGTACCAGCTCTCCCAGTACAGCTCAGCTTGTGCCTTGAAGCCACGTCAAGGCTGAGCACTCTTCAGACGCTCAGTATTCCCATGTGGCTTGCTTTGGATGGATCCCAGGGTACCTTGCTGCCAAAAGAAACAAAAGAAACCTTGTAATATTGTGACTAAGAGCCTAAAGGCTGACTTGTGAAAAAAAAATGTCATTCAGCTCTGAGATGTTTATGAGAGGCCTTGGGAGGGAAATCCATCATTGCAGAGAGAACAATTTATGTCTAACACTAGGTAGTGACTGACAAATCCTGTATAACAAAGACAGTGTCTTGAATTTGTCATTGCAATCTATTGTCATGGCAGATTTTTAGCTTGATGATTACAAGTTGCTTAGTGAAATGAATTCAATATCAGGCATGCGACACAGTCTGCTGAGCAAACCACTTCCTCAATTGGGTAGAACATGTTGTTCTCTCCACGTTGTTGTTTTTCAAGTGGAAAGGGCTATTTCTGACCTAATGACGTATGAAAACATCACATATGTAGTGTGTGATGTTTACATGTATCACACAGGTGGAAAAATCAATCACTTGGGAGGATATAAAATTTGGAGCTGGGTGGAGGTTTGTGGCTGTATCTGTTTGCATGTACATGCTGTCGTGCTATTGAAATAAATGCCCACACCAAGGCTAAAACGTTATTTTTGCATGAGCCTCTTCACTCATCCTCCAGGACTTTAAAGGCCAAAACACAGACCACATGCATCCATATAAGTCCATGAAAAAATAAAGCTTTTATGCATGATTTGAAGAACAATAAGAAGCTTTAAAGGCACAATCAGTGATGTAAGTGTAATAAAAGGAAGGGAACATTATTAAAAATCAGACCACAACATCTGATTCTGCTACAACTCTCAAATGAACTGATAAATCCTTTAATGCACAGATTAACATTTGATTAAAAAAATTTTATTACATTTATTAAACTTATAATTTTTTTTTAATTTAATCAACATTTTCTGATGATGGTGGTTCTGAAATGTTAGGTTATATCATGTTTAAACCAGAGGCTGACATTATGAATTATGAGCACTAGAGAAACACAGAAAATGCCGACTTTCATGCGTCATTCTTCACTTATATCTAATTTATTTCAAATTTATATGGTTAATAAGACCAGTAGCTGCTTTTAACTTAAAATGGACTGTGTCATTTACAGAATCTAGCATTGTATTGTATGAATCATTCCCTCTCTGCAGACAATCAGATCAATTACCAGTAGAAAAGTGATTCCATAGCTGGGGCCACCTAGTGGAAAGTAGCGTGTCATTACACAGACAGATTCCTGCACAAATTACAATTTCACTCACCTGTTGCATTTCACATCCCAAAAGCAGTTGGAAGTGATTGGTCATTCAAATGCAGCATATCATTGAATCTAATTTCTCCCTCTGTGATCACAGTTTGAATCTAAAAAGCAGCAATAAAGCGATAAAAGAGTTCTTAATGTGACTGTAAAGTGAGTGCTTTGATTAGCAGGCATTCATTCAGGTCAAATATAGAAGAGAATATCTGACAAAAGAAAAGAAAAGAAAACAAAACAAAAATAAAAACATCTATGTGTTTCAATAGGTTTTACACTGAGTTTTGTGGAAATTTTCTGGTTAAATTGCTAAAGTGTAATTATATTTTTTGTCTTTAACCACATAATTCTAGAAATATTTGATGACGTGAGTGAGTGAATAGAATGTGATCAGATTTCTATTGATTTGACTGAAATGGACCTCCAAAGATTCTCTGACACCTCAAACCAAGGCGAGAAATCTAAAGACCTGTTTTATTGTTGACAGGTTTTTTTTTTTGCCATTATATTGTTTCAGAAATCATGGTGAAATAGTGCATTGATATGCTTTATTACACAGTTGGCATACAAACGCATCTAAAGCTAAAGACAAATGATCTCTCAGCTCAGGGTTATGTTAAAGGTTTAGTTTTTGCAACGATGAAGAAGGACCAAAATAACCCGAAAAATTATTCTTATACTGTATTTAAATTTCCCACAATGTAGCAGACTGCTGTTCTGTTGCTGCGAGTTAAAAATTGGTCATTTAACGGCTGCACGTTATTCACTGGCGTGGCATACATTGAGAGTGGATGCACGAATGCGTAAATGTGATCATGTAAATGTCATCAGCACCACAGAATTAGATTCATGGTGCCCTTGTGCAGCATTAACATGAAAATGAAATGTTTGGTAATGAATCATTTGGATACAATAATAAACTGCTATTTTGAATTATGTTTTTCATTTTCATTTCAATAAAGACAAAATTGCATTGTATTTTCATTTGAGTTAATACTGACGTGCTCTGCACATCTAAACTTGAAAATTAAAAGGCTTTTGCAATTCGTTTTCAATTATAAGTCTTACTGAGTGGGTAATTTTCCCTCAAATAAGATGTAATCATAATAAAAATAGAACATGTGGTGTGCATTTGTATTTAAATTCTGGTGGGATTGTAATTTTTGTTATCCTTTATAACAGGATGAAGCCTGGCTGAATGTGCTTGGTCTCTGAGTCCTGCTGGCTTCAGTCATCTGGACTCATCTGTGCAGTGCATGAAACTCTGTTTTAAGAGAAAATGGCTGTGGAGAAATGTTTACAATTGAAAGCATTATGATGAAGTATTTCCTCTCTCCATCTGAAGTATTGACAAAACCAACTGGCTAAATGGGCCATTGATAGGCACTGCAATCCAAACTTCTTCTCAAGGCCACTGATTCACTGAGGCATTTTTACCTTGTTTCCACAAATGGTTTTGTGTTTACAAGCCACAATTGAGATAAAGTCATCTCATTTAACTCAGCATCCGGGGGGCTAAAGACCCTAAGTACATAATGACACCCACATCCATGATTATTAGCTTCCTTTATTTATGGAGAGGACTGGAGAATGGCTCGGATTAACTCATTAATCTCCTGATACGGGTGGTTTGTCCAGGAAAATGGGCTTACACAAATCAAGGTAAATTGCAGATTGCTTTTCCTTCTGTCAACAAAGCTATTTAGGGAAGTCGTCTTACTAAACTGTTTTGTGAAAGGTTACAAAAGCCTGTAAATTACATTGTCAGCATTTATTTGAGTTGTTGGTGAGATGGCACTCATTTCTCCTGCTTTAAGGCCTTCTGGTTACACATGTGAAACTGACGTAAAGAGCGAAAGAAGCGAGGAGAGTAAAGCGATGAAGATGGCTTGTTGAAGGAGAAAGAGTGTTTATCTGATTGAAATGAAAAATCTCCTGACAAAAAACAAAACAAAACAAAAAAAAAACAAAAAAAAACACAAAAGTCAAAGTCACTGTAGCAAACCAAACACTGACTTTTGATTCATAATAAAGCTCCTCCCACACACAAAAATCAATCATTAGTTATTATCACCTGACACCACTGTGACAGGAAGAAGAGTTTTAATTTTTATGTGCCAATAATTTAAGCTCTGTCTTGACATGCCTTCCCTTTAACAGCTCCCCTCCTTTCTGCTTGGATAGAGATTCCTTTAATAGAGTAGAGGATTTAAGTGTGCAGGTCGAGGAGACTGCTGCCAGGATATTGGGAACAAATTGACATGGCCGTCTATTCTGTCTCACTTTTCATTTAGACTAGAATGATCCAGACCAGCTGGCTGGCAACCAATTTATCTTGAGGAAGATGAGACCAAGGCAGATTCCTGTTTGAACAATTCCAGAGAAATGCCTTTGCCAAGTTGTATCTATCCTCATATCAATGTGATATTAAGAAAATAAATCCTTCTATCTGCTTCATATGAAGTAAGTCTCAAAGCACATACTTTACTTTTATGGTAAGACAGTTTACCCCAAAATATAACGTTCCTCTTTTAATATAAACTGACAACATACCCATATTTTTATGATCAAACATGGGGTGTAAGGGTTGAGCTAAAGAAAAGCCACAGTATCATCATATCACTGGGGTTCATGCTCTGGGGACCACAAATATCAGCAGAAAACCTCATGGAAATCTGACCATGTGAGTACAAGTTTGACCTAAGAATGGCACCACAGGAAAGATTGTCTAATAACCAAAAAAGGTCATCAAATTGTTCCATTCATTCATTCATTCATTCATTCATTCACTCGCAGTTAAATTCAATTAACATCAATATCATCTTTTTATNCATTCATTCATTCATTCATTCATTCACTCGCAGTTAAATTCAATTAACATCAATATCATCTTTTTATTTTTAAATTTTAATCAACAAATTTCACTATCACAATACATTTTATTTAATATTACAGGCTCAAACCAAACTATCTTAAATCTCTTTTCCAAGGCTTATTTATTCTTTCTCAGTTACTCCATGGCTCCCCAGTGGTTTCCAGATCATTGTTTGCTGGCCCTGTTGAGCGATGCAAGTCTTTTTTTTTTTTTTTTTTTTCACAATCTGTTTGTTTTGTGAATGTTAACCTGCAGCACGTCAGTCCTGATCAGAGAGCTGAATGAGCTTTGCTTTCCCGTCTGCACCCCCGAGTCTCATTTCCAGCTCCCCAGGCTATTACACTTCATTTGGCTGCCTGCAAGTGAGACTACACTGCCCTACTTCTCAGGCTGTACTTAAACATGAGTATTCTATTCTACTGTGTTTTATTCTGTTCTATTCTCATATGCTGTCCATGCTGAATCAAAGCCTTAAATATACAGTGTACATACAGTATCACTATTCCAAATTATCTCACTCAAGCAGGAAAGAGACACCCCAAATATCAGCCTTTCTTTCTTTGCACACTGTGCTTTGGGTTTGTGCACAGTATTAAAATGACTCATTCAAAGATGAAGGAGTTGATTTGCAGAGAGGAGGATTCAGCAGCAGCACAGTGCTGTACCGTGTGAAGCTTCTTTCAGAGAGAAGTTTCTTTCTGAAAGAATGAAGCAGTTTCAGTATTAACTCTTAATCCCATATATTGCAGCCAAAAACCCACACAGTTTTATCTTAAAATGTAGTGGTGGTGATGATCTCATGAATTTTGAGAAATCTGTATAAAATGTTGCACAATGGCGTCAATGATAAAGGCAGTTTTAAGAGAAATTTAAAATGCAACAGCTTTAAAAATATGTGTTTTAAAGGGATTTATTCATGACTCGATTCAAGAATTCCCTAATTGTTAATTGAAATTACCCATTAAATGACTGTTTACCTTAAATGGAACTCAAGTTGAAAATTTAAGGCATTAGTTAATCACGTCTTTCTTCCAGCGGCTGTGGTTTTACAGTAATATGTCTTTTTCAACTTTGTCAGTCTCTCACTACTGTAAGGTTCAGTGTTCTTCATCTAAGTGCGGTTGGTCCTCGTGACGCATGGGAAATCAATGATGCTGTTCACAATCTATCTGAGTTTATCTCCAGGCCATGATCCATATTAGCAAGCCTTTGGTCTCTCCACCTTTATTGTAATGATCTGTCATTTTTAGAAACTGCAGCCATTTGTAAAAGCTGCGCAAGATTGATCAATGTTGTTTACAAATTCAGCAGGTAGGCTGCAAAATTATACCTGATAAATCATGCAGCCCTCTTGCTCCCCGAGATCCCCCGATAGATATCCACAGGCGATGGTTTCCCTGTCAGACACGTGAAGAAAAGCTGGCTGGCGGAGTCAGCTCTCTGTATTCTCACGTCTTCTAATTAATCTGGACAGCTTCCAGCAACGTGAGTGGCCCCACCCTGGTTTATCTCTCACCCCATGAGAGTGAGAGACTAAGACTGGGCCAAACTGTCACTTTTCAGCACAGTGCTGCACGAAGACACTCGCTAACCTCACCCACGTCAGCCTGGATCACTGCCATATTCCCTAAGCAGCATTTAATGAGGAAAAAACAGGACTGCAAAAAGCAATTGGCTCTTCAGGGATTAAGAGGAAATGCAAATGTTTTTTGTTCTTTTTCTTCTTATATCTAACAAAAAAGAGATGGAAGTGTTTTGAATTTAACATTCCACTTGGGAAATTTCAGCTTGGTTTTACTGACTCGTACTTTTCGGTTCAGCTAGATTTCATAAGCTCTTTCATTTGTCCTCCTATACATAATCAATTATAAGGAAATGATGCTATAAGAATCAGAGGAAAGCCTTTTCGTTTGAGCATTGTATCAGCAGTAAATCTCACAGCATGACACTTTGCAGATTGACTTTGTTGAAGTCAAAAGACTTTGATGCTCGTGTACGTCTAAGATATAAATTGCCAAAGCTTGAAGGGGAAAATCTATAACTAGAATGCCATAAAGTAGCTCAGTTTCATGTTGCTTGGCAACAAAGAATCTCTAAGAAGATTTGAATGCAGCTCAGATATGGTAAATGAAAAGCTGCTTGAGGTAAATATCTGCCTTAGCTGTTTCTTCTCTGTGATGTTCTCTAATTATAGGGCAGGAGTGCTGCTGAGTATAGAATATGTGGGCTGCATCGTAACCAGAGTATCATTTTCTATTCTTACCTCTGCCTTACATGATGAAGCACATTTGTTTTACCTCACAGCAGCTAGACACAATCTAATTAGCTGTATGTTTAAGGAGCACGATTAACATGGTTTAATTACCTTCATCAGATGCAGCACTTCACTAACACAGTTTTCGGTCCCCTGAAAACAAGCTGGCGTGGTTAATTTGCAGTTTATCTCAATCAAATGAAAGAGGAATGTTTTTAATTGTGTTCTAAGCTTCAGTATATGTGAGTCATCTGTTTCTTTAAGGTTATGGTGCCAGGATGAACCCTTTGTTTACAGCCTGACATTTAGAGTTAGGCAAACTAATTAAATTGGGTGATTTCAAGATAATAGTAAGATCAGTGAGAAATTTGGATATAATTTCCCATCCACACACAAGTAACTCTAGTGCCAGCTGAGCAAACACACAAACACACACCTCTGAACCCTTCACCGAGCTACAATAAAAAGAAAATCAATTCTTTGCTTACAAACAAACAACAGCACAAAGGATAATGCAAGGTGATGAAATACAGAAAAAAAAAAAAAAAAANAAAAAAAAAAAAAAAAAATCTTCAGACACCAACACAGACTGATCCGCCCACACACTTACATTTTCAACCACACTGACAAATCACCTTTGGCTGCATGCAGACCCCCCAACACACACACACACGCACACACACACACACACACANCCTTTGGCTGCATGCAGACCCCCCAACACACACACACACGCGCACACACACACACACACACACACATACACAAAATCATCTCCCCCAAGCAGCCCAGAGCTTTACACGAGGGGAATCATCCTAAGCGACTTCTCTGAAGCATGTTGTAACTCCTGCCCTGTAATCATACCAGCCACTACACGCCACATCCAACTCTCCATTCACTGCTCATTGATGCAATTAGAATGGAAATAACATGAAATATGCATGGCACCAGACGGAAAGTTCTGCTCCCTGAAGAGGCTTGAATTCATACATGGTATCAGAAAAGAGCTGGCACCAAGAGACTTCCCCCTCTCCATTTATTCTTCATTCTTTTCTGAAGGAAAAGAGCACACGTGAATAGATTCACCACTCTGAGTGTATTATTTGCCTCAATCAAATGTAGCTATATAAAGCTGGCGATGTGCTGACAAATGTGATCTGTAATTCTCTGAACTGGTGCCAGTGTTATTCATTACTATATGAAATAATTATTCCTTTTATTTTTACTCTGTGGGTGAATTCTGCTGTTCATGCGTGGTCAGCAGAAGCAGATGCAGGACCATCCAGAATGTGTCAGATAGTATCTAAAAGATCCCATTCTCCATCTCCCTTCCACTTATAATGCCCTATACCTCCATTTCTCCATTTGTCTACTGAATCTATCTACATTTCCATTAGCCTCAGGCTTAAGCTTTGCTGTGATTGCTAATTGGATGCACCGACGTGTCTGGCTCTGCTGCTGGTTTCTGTGGCTCAGGTCTGTCTGCTGCCTCCCATTAGTCTCTGAATTCACTATTGATAGTAAGTAGAAAGTGTAGGCTTTTATAGTTCTCTTCCTGTTCTATATCTCTTGGAGTTTACTCACGGCTTGTGTGTCTCTGTATAGAATTTCATTAAGCAATAGAGAAGATGTGTCACTACAGTGCTGGCATGATATGTAATTTCACAGTCTGAACAAGCCTGATATTGAACCACCTCCACAACCTGGAGTGCAGGAGGTTTGATGTCAGTGTCTCAGTGTGTACCTCTGTGTGAACTCTCATGAGTTTTATCTTCAGTTCAGCATGTGTGCACCAGTGGCGGGCCGNACCTCTGTGTGAACTCTCATGAGTTTTATCTTCAGTTCAGCATGTGTGCACCAGTGGCGGGCCGTGCATTTTACACCTAGGCCTTCAATGCGATCCTCCCGCAATTAAACCACTTTCTAATAACCTCACCATGACACTAGGGCTATATGCTGCTGTTATTCCACGTAACCACCCCATATTCACAGTGACAGTAACCTTTATCGAGTGGAATAAAGTCATTTAACACGAGGATCAACACCTATGTCAGTTACAACACACTAACTGCAGAGACATGAATAGGATGTAGCATTATTATGCATTATGACAGGATGCTGCATCACATATAAACATGGCATAGTCTAAATCAGTGTCATTACCACAGAAACAAGAACTCAAAACAACCATCACATTTACTTTACATTTACACAGTCAGGTTCAACAGGCTTCCCCACAGATTCCAGCCACATAAAAATCCATCAAACTTACCAAAGCTGCTCATCATCTGAAGATAAAGTCTGTCCTCCTTTCTTTTTTTTTTTTTATAAAGAGTTTAACAACACAGTTGGACAGTACATCGGTGCGTTTCAGTTCCAAAATGTGAAAAAAAGCATTGTCAGTTAATCCATTTCTTCTCCTCCTTCAGCCATTGTGCGTTAAAAAACAACAGAGCTAAGTAAAAATCTAAACGAAAAAAATCTAAAGCACTATATCTAAAAATCTAAACGTCAAGAAAGAAAGTTTAAATAAACATTAATGCTCCGTTACGTGATAGCTAGGTTTACTTGAGTTAGCTAAGCTAACCAGCTCTCTTCTTCTTCTAATAAATTTCTGGCAGGCTGTTTAGCTAAGTAGCATAATGCTGTGCTCCGATGACGTAGACCAAGGCAGCTAGAAGGTCCTGACGTGTAAAATAATACGCCCAACATGGCAAACTCGAAATCTGATTGGTTAAAATATATGACAATGAACAACATCGTCCCATTGCTTGAATAGCAGAGGGGATTCACTCAAGATTCTGAAGGCTTCAGGCTAGATTTTTTCACCCGGAGACAGCACAGGGGGAAAATCTGATTGGATAAAAGCTCTAATTTATAAGAGCTGCACTGGAAGCAGTGCAACTGAGGGAGAGAGTACTGTAGCAATAAAATGACGTTAATAACAAAACTGATGGGAATGAACTTTGTAAAATACAGTATAGCATTAATAAAATATATATTCAATTATAAAAACACAATATGATGATTCTGACAATCTCTAGGCCAGCAGACAAGGCCTTGCTGGCCCTGAAATACAACCAAGACTGTGTGAGAAAGTTCATAGCAACAAAATCAGAGGTACTGGTAACAAATAATGATTTCTCAGTTATAAACATACACTCTGGAAACCTGTTTAGCTGCTTTTATGTATCTTGGCACAAAAGATGCAAGCAAATAATCAAATAAATTCAGGCTATTATTTTATAATCAGTAACTGTTGAGTCAGCCAGAAAACTAACAATCTGGTTGGTTCTCATTGCCTTAGTCAACTGTGTCATTTGGTCTTGTTTAGAGAGGGAGAGAGATTTGCATTATATAATTAACAGGATTTCTGATGAATAAATGCAAAGCTTGGACGTACACATTGACTTGTTAACCCTTTATTGAAATTAAACCTTTAATGTTGTTGTTATCAAGGCTCCCACTAGATGGCAGGCTATCTTCTCATTATGAAGCAAAAGCAGGGGAGGGGCTGCTTTCAATTCAGTGACAGAAGCCATGCGAGGCTGTGCCATCCAGCTTAAAACCTTTTGTGTAAAGCTGACTGAGTTCTTTCAGTTTTACTTGTGAATGAAAAACCATTTTCTTCATATAGGCTCTATCATAATCAGATTTTAACCTTTATTTCAGTGCAAATTGATTCGCTGTCATTGACATATTGCCTTACCAAGACATGAGCTAGAACTGCAGGAGTGAAACAGGTAAATTCAGGCTTTTCACACAGAAAGCTGAAAGCGTCCTAGACACTCCTTTCTTTGGAAGTGAATGTGCATTTATATAAACACCTCCTGGAACAAGCTGCCATCCACCTGCCTTTTCCTTCAAGCCAGCTCCTACAAATGGTATTATCCTTGTCATAGTGTCAGCATTCACAATTGCTTTGAACTGTTCCCGCTTTGTGAATTTGCCGGGGAAAAAAAAGTAAATTTTTTCCTTGAATGGCTGGTCTGGAACCAAGCATCCTTTCCATGTCAACAATTCAGTAGGGCAGCTAGTCAAGCTGTAAGGTTTTACAATGTGTGTCCTGTGGCTATTTCAGTACTGGCTGTGTCTAACACACTCTCAAAGATGTGTCTGTTCTAGGTGAGCATCTGCTTCATTGTCATGCTGGAGGTGGCTGAAATTGTTTGGAGTCTTGGTGGACAGCAGGTTTTGGTGAAGGAGAACAGACAGAATCTAATTACGGACTGGAGGTGCTAAATTTATTTTCCCACTTAAAACTGAGGACAGCCATTGCCACTGCTCCATTGTGTTGTTTTGGCTGGTTGTTTGCTTGTCATCAAAGGTGCTCAGCAGTATCATGTGCTGTAATCCTTTGGTTAGCATGCAGCATTTTTCCAGGCTTGGCAGTGGAGTCTGAAGGGATTGACTTGAGTCTGCAGGTGTTCTCTTGCACACGCTCAGTAAGCCTCTGCTCTATCTTGTGTAATTAGGAGATAATGAACCCCCCCTCCTCACCCCACCCCAACCCTTCCAAANCTCTATCTTGTGTAATTAGGAGATAATGAACCCCCCCTCCTCACCCCACCCCAACCCTTCCAAATCATCTGCCTCTGCTTAACCGTCAAATACAAACAGTGACTCCCTTACATCTTCCATGCAGCTTCTCTTAGCCTTGACATCAAACTTGTCAAAATGGTTCCTTTTCAGCTTTTGCTTATGGAAGCAGCTGCTGGAATTATTTGTTCTCACCATGAAAAATTTAATCTGGCAGAGAACTGTGAGCAAACAGCTAAAAAAGCAAAGGCAATTAAAAATCTTTTCATATTACATGGTTATTAATCAAATATTGCATATGGCTAAATAGGTATTTTTTAGCCCATCCATTCATCCATTCTCTGTCTGCTTTAATTTGAGAAACGGAATTACTGTTTCTTATCAATCTTGCCTTATAGCTGTCTGCTGTTTTTTGCACCTTTGAGACAGAGAAGCACAGGCAGTGGGTTGAAGGCAGTGATTCAGGAAAGAATTTGATGCCTTAAGGAATAACTGAGAACTGTAACAGCTACAGTTGTCATCAAATCTGCCGGCCTGGTAAAGACAGGACTGGACTGATTTGGACACACTTGTGCTAAACTTACCATCATTCAGCTTCCAAACCTGGCATCAGCAAATTTTCCACTGAGATGGTGACAAGCCGTATGATGACATGAGTATAGAAATGGTGAGAAAATCTTTTTCAGTAATGGAACAACAGCTAGAGTATGGGCCTCATTTTCCAGCATTCTAAGGGAAAACATTCACCAGGGAAGGAAGCTGGTGTACTGTGTGAAAAGTCATACTAATTTTTTTGACTATACATGAAACTCCCAGTTACTGTGTTCAACTTGCCAATGATTTATTATTATTTATTGTTTATTTGGCAGGGACAAATATATACAACATTGCCAATGACAAATGTGGAAAGTGCAATGTATTATAAGACGTCTAGCTTAAGCTAATTTGCAGTCCTTGTCCCTGGTCAGGCTTTTAAAGAC